>CM050414.1:36506524-36692929 GCA_027564155.1 Gymnocypris eckloni scoliostomus
GAATAAACCTCTCTACAGAGGGAACGGAGGACTGGGATTCTTGGGATGCGAATAGGCGGTTGGTAACCAAGACAACACTCAAACGGAGATAACCCAGTGGCGGACGAGGGAAGAGAATTATGAGCATACTCGGCCCAGGCCAGTTGATCGCACCACGACGCGGGAGTGCGTGATGTTAAACTACGCAACATGCGACCGAGAATTTGATTGGTCCTTTCGGCTTGCCCATTGGTCTGTGGATGGAATCCTGACGACAGAGCAGGGGAGGCCCCTATCTGATGACAGAACTCCTTCCAGAACTGAGAGGCGAATTGAGGCCCTCTGTCAGACACAATGTCCGAAGGAAGACCATGAATCCTAAACACATGATCTACCATGACTTGCGCGGTCTCACGGGCGGACGGTAGCTTAGGAAGAGGGATAAAATGGGCAGCTTTAGAAAAACGATCCACCACGGTGAGGATAACCGTATTACCTGCCGAAAGCGGAAGACCGGTAACAAAATCCAACGCAATGTGAGACCACGGCCGTGATGGAATGGGAGGGCCTAAGAAGACCTGCGGTGGTGAATTAATAGACTTAGTCTGGGCACACACCTGACACGAGGCAACAAAGCGTCCGAACGCCGTTCTCTGGTGGGCCACCAAAAGCGTTGACTGATCGCGCTAAAGTACCCCTGATTCCCGGTGTGCCATCAATTTGGAAGAGTGACCCCAGCGAAGGACAGTGGAACGAACGACCTCAGGGACGAATAACGCCCTCAGGAGCGCGGGCTGGTCTGGTGACATGCAAAGAGTTTTCTCACAGCCTGTTCCACTCCCCAGGAGGCAGCCCCGACCACACAACGCTGAGGTAAAATATTCTCAGTGGTCGGGCGACTTGACGAGCCGAACTGGCGTGAGAGGGCGCCAGGCTTCAGATTCTTGGAGCCGGGTCTAAACGAGATCGTAAAATCAAACGTCAAGAAAAGAGCCCAACGAGCCTGACGGGCGTTAAGTCTCTTAGCGGAACGGATGTACTCCAAATTTTGATGATCCGTCCAGACAATGAATGGAACGCTGGCTCCCTCGAGCCAGTGTCGCCACTCACCAAGAGCCAGACGGATCGCCAAAAGTTCTCGGTTACCGACATCGTAATTGTGCTCCGCGGACGAAAGGCGATGGGAGTAAAAGGCGCACGGATGAACCTTGTTGTCAAGGGACGAACGTTGCGATAAGATGGCACCCACCCCGACGTCGGAAGCATCAACCTCAACTATAAACTGCCTCTCGGGATCAGGAGTGATGAGGATGGGAGCGGAGGTAAACAACCCTTAAGCCGCTCGAACGCATCCTGAGCAGCCCCGGACCAAGAAAAGCGAGTCTTAGAAGAGGTGAGAGTAGTAAGCGGAGCGGCGACACGACTAAAATCCCTGATAAAACGACGGTAAAAATTGGCAAACCCCAGAAACCGCTGAAGCGCGACTCGCGAATCAGGAACAGGCCAATCAATGACAGCACGAACCTTGTCAGGGTCCATGCTGATCCCCTCCGCCGGAAACCACCGAACCGAGAAACGTGACAGACCGGGCATGAAACATGCACTTCTCTGCCTTGACAAACAGGCGGTTCTCAAGTAAACGCGTTGTAAAACTCGGCGGACGTGTTGCACGTGTACCTGGAGAGTAGGTGAGAAATGAGAATGTCATCCAAATACACAAACACGAACACATTGAGCATATCTCTCAAGACGTCATTGACTAAAGCCTGAAAAACAGCGGGAGCGTTGACCAGCCCGAACGGTAAAACCCGGTACTCAAAGTGACCGATGGGAGTGTTAAACGCGGTCTTCCACTGCCTCCTCCTTAATACGTACCAAGTGGTAGGCATTGCGTAAGTCAAGCTTTGTGAAAACCTTTGCGCCCTGTAGGATCTCAAGGCCGACGACATAAGAGGCAAAGGATAGCGATTCTTGACTGTTATGTCGCTCAACCCCCGATAATCAATACAGGGACGCAAAGACCCATCCTTCTTTTTCACAAAGAAAAACCCCGCCCCGGCAGGAGAGGAGGAAGGAACAATAATGCCAGCGGCGAGGGACTCTGTGAGGTAATTCTCCAAAGCCCCCCGCTCGGGCGCCGAGAGAGAGTAAAGTCGACCGCGGGGTGGCATGGTACCCGGAAGAAGCTCAATGCTGCAGTCATAAGGGCGATGAGGAGGCAGAGAGGTGGCCCGGGAACGGCTGAAGACCGCCCGCAGATCGTGGTACTCCTCCGGAACACCAGGCTCCTCCTGAAACACAGACACAGAAGAAACAGCAGGAACAGCAGAAACTAAACAGTTAACATGACACGACAAATTCCATGAATGAACAGATCCCTTAACCCAGTCAATCTGAGGATTATGCTGGGTAAGCCAGGGATGCCCTAGAACAATAGGAGTATAAGGGGACTGGAAAACAAAAAAAGAAATAGTCTCTCTGTGATTTCCTGAGACGGTAAGGCTCAACGGGCAGGTGATGCGATGAACGGTAGAAAGTGCCCTGCCATCAAGCGCAAAGACGGTGGTAGTGTCATTGAGGTCCAGCAGGGGATCCCTTGTTCCATGGCCCATCTCTCATCAATGAAACTCCCTCAGCCCCTGAATCAATGAGCGCGAGACCGTTGACAGTAATGCCAGCCCATCGGATAACAACAGAGATAGTCGAGAGACCTGGGTAGAGAGGAAATGACAGTAGCGCCGCCAGTACTCCTCCGTCTACTGGTGAGCTCTGGCCCTTTAACGGGCATGAAGCGGCAAATGTCCATTAGCGCCGCAGTACAGGCAGAGGCGACTCCGCCGTTCGTTCCTCCGCAGAGATGTGAACCCTCCCGCTGCATGGGTTCGGGTCAGAACAGAGAGGAGAAGATACTACGGCTGGTGTCAAGGTCTCCAGTGGTCTTGAACGGGACCTCGAATCCGCCGCCGTTGCTCAAGCACCTGTCCAGGCGAATACCCAGCTCGATGAGCTGATCCAATTGAGCCGGCGGACCACGCGCATAGATCTCCTCCTTGAGATCCATGTTGAGCCCCTCCAAAAAGCAGCGACCAGCGTGGGCTCATTCCACTCACACGTAGTAGCCAAAGTACGAAACTCAATGGCAAAATCAGCGACTGACCTTCTGCCCTGATGGGCGTTGTGAGAGAAGACGCCAAGCCTCGCGACCGAAAACAGAACGATCGAAAATCTTGATCATCTCCTCCTTGAAGAGCTCGTAACGGCCACAGCAAGAAGTCCGTGCCTCCCAAGCAGAGGTGCCCCATTCACGCGCTCGCCCCGTGAGAAGTGAGAGTACAAAGGCGATCCGAGCGGGGTCTCCCGCATACGTCTGGGGCTGGAGAGAAAAAACAACCTCACATTGAGTCAGAAAAGCCCTGCATTCAGTAGGCTCACCAGCATAACAGGGAGGGTTGTTAATACGCGGCTCATGGAGTGGGTAACGGCGGGGATCTGCTGATGGATCCTGGTAGAGCATAAGCAGACGCGATGATAAGTCCGTCACCTGAGCGGTCAAGCCCTCCACAGCGAGACGGGCAGCGGACAGCTCCTCCTCATGTCTGCCGAGCATGACTCCCTGCATATCCATCGCTGACCGGAGTGGTTCCTCCTTTGCTGGATCCATGAAGATGGTCGGATTATTCTGTCACAATGAGAATGGAAGGATCCAAACGCAAAAGGATAGTAAACACAGTCTTTAATGAAGGAGCAAAAAACAAGGCAGTCTGTCGTGAGACGCAGAACTGAGAAAAATACAAAACAAAACTTGAAGACGATGATCCAAGGAAATCAGTCTAGGGAGACTTCGTGGAACCGGACTAACTGGAAGCGGCAGCAGGACACAGAGGAAGCACCAGAAACTCTCAGCATCTCCAGGCGAGACAAGACAAGGTACAAGATCTTACTACTATGAAAAAACAAGAGAACACATACAATGCATGATATACAATAATCCGACAGAGAGCCACGAGCGCAGACGCTGTAAAATAGAGGGACTGATTAAATGAGTGAGAACAGGTGGCACTGCAAAGTAGCGCGAACGCTGATTGAAATAACAAACAGGTGGGGGAGAGAGAGAGGTGTAAGTGTCAGTATGCATGTGTGTGTGTGTGTGTGTGAGTGTGTGTACAACAGAGTGAGAGAGAGAGAGAAAGAAGAAGCAAACCCAGATCATGACAGTTTGCTGGTTTTTAAGCAATATTGGGCACTTTTCAGCTGAGTAGGCCAGTTTTTTAGATGAAATGAAATAAAACAAGTATTAGATGACTTCATCTAATGAAAACTTCATCTAATAAATGAAGAGTGTTAAATGTTGCCATGGAAGCTGACTGAAAGAATAGCAATGACTAAAGATTTCCCCTGACATGTCACTCGTATAGTTTTGATTGGGGAAAAATGCAACGCTTAATATGTCCGCTCAATCGCAGAAAGCCCCGCCTTCTGAATGAAAGAGCCAATCACTAATCGGTAAAGTCAGCGCATCACTGCAGCTGCCGTTAGAAGTCCCGGTTGCTATAGAAACAGTCAGCGCTCTGAGACACGCACTCCGGACTGCGCTGATCTAGCCTGAGAAATAAGCTTTTTATGACGCTATTTGAGCAAAAGAAACAACATTTATGACACAGTTGTTGTCCGATTTGATTGGTGATTTCAAATATGAAATTTAATTGTAAGCTTAGTGAACAGTTTTGGAGAATTTGATGTTTCCCCATACAAAGAGATAGGAGCTGCACTTGGATGCCCGAGAGGCATTTCAAAGTAGTCAAAGTAATAAAATCTGAAATGGAAAATTTTTTTTTTTGACAAAAAGGACTAAAACCAGAGTACAAATATTTTCTATAAATTTGTGTGTATCTATGCATGCATTGTTGATGTGTCCATGTCACCAATTTATTTTTGTGGTGTCTATGCATTTTGGATTATTTTATTTGACAAATTATAAGAGAGCAGTTTTTGTATCCCTGTGTGTGTGTGTGTGTGTGTGTGTGTGTGTGTGTGAGCATTTTTGCATTGTGGATGTTTTCTGCATTGTTGGAGGTGTGCCACTTCATTTCTATCCATGTGTGTTCTGCGTTGTTTCTGATTTTGAGGATGAATTTTGTCCATTTTCTATGTGGGGTCTCTTCAAATAAAATAATCAAAATGCAAAACCACCACAAAAATTATTTGGGGACACTGACACATTGACAACACACACAAACACAAACCCACATGAACACATTTGTGAGACCATAAAAAACTACTTTCTTATAATTAGTCATATAAAAGAATCCAAAATGCAGAGCCACCACAACAATAAATTGGTGACACTGACACATCGACAATGCATGCACACACACACACTTAAAATTATATGAAAAACAGATGATTGAAATAAATGATAAACTCTAAAGACTCCAGCTTTTCTCTTTGTAACATCTTGTTCAGGTTTGATTCTAATCGTAATGTAACATTATTGAAAAACAGATTTTTTTCAGTTCTAAAAATGCTAAACTTTGACAAAAGTAATTTTTATTGTTATAATTGTGATTTCATAATATGTATATATGAGAAAAAAGTGAAACAAACTTGTGAAAAGATATCTTTCAGTTGGTCAAATAGCAAATAGTGGAGCTCTGCAGCTATCTACTGGTAAACATTATAATTTTTCATTTTAAAACTGCAATTTCAAAAAGATGGGCAAACATTTTACACCAAACCATGTCAAATGATCCAATGTATCCCCATGAATGAAAGTTAGAAATGTGGCTCTTTTATAAAGTGAATTTTACATAAAAAGCTATTTTTGTATAAAAACCAGTATAACAAATATTTATTTATTTATTTATATAAAAAAAATCATAAATCCTCCAAAAACTAAACAAATGTGGAGTAAAAACATTAATAAACAGAGTAAAATTACATTTGTTTAAAAAAATCTATTATTTTGTTTCAAACCTACGTTCCGTTGCCCAAAGACCATAAGTGTGACAGTTTATTTTCACACTAACATAAAATTAAGATCTCATTCCGATTTTTATTTTTATTTGTAGATCTAGAAAGTGTTGACCACCGTACAAAGTCTCATGCCATTTGGACAAAGATAACACTTTTTTAAAATTCAGCAAACGTCGTTTTCGTGTCAAAAAGACCCCGAAGAACGCACAAGGTTTTAAAGGAAACTGAGAAATGCTGCTTTGGCAGCTAGCTATATTTTTTATAATTTACTATTTCAGTTAACTTTTGTAATTTTTTTATGTGAAAACTCTCTTTATCCAAAAAAAAATCACTAGATTGTCCTTTTTCCATTCGTAATTCTTCGAGAACCTCTCTTGTTTACTGCATTTTTGTGGGTTTTTAGCTGTAATTAGAGTTCATTAATCTGTTTAATGGAAACTAGATTAAGAAAGCACTGGAAAAACACCCGGACAGCAGTTTTGGCAGGAAGAAGGAGTTACGTAAAGCGAAGGAACTTTCTGTCATGTCTGAAAGCACCGGATGCATGTGATCCACCGTCGCTGTGAATCATAGACGCTTTTCTGCTGTGGTGGGTTAGTTAGTATCACGTTATTCATTTTCGTTATGTTACTTGATGTTTTCGTGATAGTTTTGACGATTGTCCTGAATTCAAATGTAAAAGCCGTGGAGTTTGCCACTTGATAATTCCTTCCTGACACTTTTACGCTGTCCCTTCGGAGCAGCGTGACCTCTGGCCCTCCCCAGAGCAGATTCCCGCTGATGCAAAGGAAAAGAGGTAACCACCTCCAGCTGGGTCTGCTTTCGCCAGCGTTGCCTCCTCGTTTACTCGTGTAAAGTCTTGGCTGAAGCGTGTAATCTGTAGGAGTTCAGGGCCTGACTCTAAATGAACTTTCACTGATAATTATCCTGCTATAAAGGAAGGTCTGACCGTCTCACAACCTCTGACTGTCGCCACTCTCCATGTGAGATAATACATTTGCCTTAGTAAATTAGCCATTAGTGATAATTAATAGCAGAAAATCATGACCTGCCAGTATATGATGGCAACAGCCTTAAACCAAACTGTGTTTTTATTTGACTTCTGAACTGTTATCAGTTGTGACTACCCCATCTTTACCTACACGTTTCTCACATGCAAAGTTAAGCTTTTATTATAAAGTGTGACGAGAGGGATTTGCATTTTAATAAAACACAATTGTAATAAATAATGAAATTACACGTTCTCCTATAAAGAAAAACAATATTTTCCATATTGCATATTCCATACAAGAGAAATATTTAATGTATATATATTGTTCTTTTAAATGATATCGCATTTAATTAATAAATAATTGTATTAATTTTATGCAAGTTATCGAATTATTCTATAAATAAATTTTTATATCTTGAATGTTATTGCATTCATGTGTTTGATCAATCTGATGAAGTAAATAAACTATGTAGGACAATAAATGAGATGTTTAAGTCCGGTTAATAGCAGAGTTTGACTTTGTTTGGTGGATCACAAAAGTGAATTCATTGCCGAACTGCATTAAGGGCTGCTTGTGCCTCGTCTCGTGAGCCATAAATGCCACTGAAATGTTAAAAAAGCACAGGTCCTCGACCGCGGTGATGTGAGGAGCTTTTGTTGGGACAGGAGAGACGGTATTGTGTCCTTTCAGAATACCCATCCACTTTAGTGCCCCGGCATTCTGGGAATGAAAGTTAAAAACGTGACCTTTGACCTCTCACGTGTTTTCGGTTTAATTGGTTGGGTTCGCCGTGAGCTCTTATGCCCACCTGCAGAGCCCAGGACTCCTTCACTTCATCAAACTCTCTTGTGTTTGTTTTCTTTCTCTTCATCACATACTTAAACCTCTTTTATCTGGCCAACCCCCCCAAGCAGTTATGAAAAGTTTTATTGGAGTTTTAGGAAATTGCTTGACGATTTTATTAATGTAACATTTTCAGCAAAACCTCAGTATGAGAGGTTCTGGTTTAATTGTGCATATTTCATATTACGCATGTGTCTCTCGTTAGACAGCTTATGTTCGTCTTCAAATGTTTATTTCTTTCATTCAGCGCAGTCTTTTCATCGCATCTTGTCTGGAGCATCTTTTGTTTGTATCGTATTGTGAAATCTGATTGGATGACAGCCATGAAAATCAGACCTGTGACTCCACATGATTTTAAATGATTAATCCAAATCTACACTTTAGCTAATTAACTATACCATCTTACTGAACTAATTGCTTTTTGATTATTAATGTAATGATAATAAATAGGGGTGGGAATGTTTAGTCACCTCACCAATTTTAAGATGAATATCAAATAAAGAGAGAATCGCGAAGCATCGATGGGTGTTTTTGTTATTTTATTTTAGTTTTTAGTTTTTTTTATTAATACCCCTAATAATATATTATGTTATGTGTGTGGGTGTATAATTTTCTAATTTACTTATTTTGTTTTAATTGTCCTATTTTCTAATTTGTTGACATCTTGTCTTTTTTCTTTTCTTATTTAATAATTTGATCATATTTTTTTTATTTATATACTTTTTTGACTTATTTTCTTATTAGCGTATTTCCTCAATATGTATTTGTTTGTTTGTTCACTTTCTTGTCAGGGAACACACCACATAACATTTTAGGGCTGTGAGGGACGGAAATACAGTTTACTTAAGTATTGTTGTGTATTTAGTCGAATGAAATATTACTTCTTCCCAAAAATGCAATTTCTTTAAATGGACGTACAAAAATAAGTGACAATTATTGTGATCTTCGACCCTGAATAAAGACTATAGGACCTGTGAGAGACATCTGGAAAACGGCAGATCGTCGTTCTGTCTAATTGTCATTTTTGCAGTGTCCTTAATCATTTGTGTCTGTATAAATAGAGGATAATTGCAAACACATTAATTTAGCTGAACTAACGGGTAAGCTGCAAATGAAGTAAACTCACAGAACGTGTGTGACATTGGGGGGGGGGCAGTTATTATTAAACTGCATAATAATAGATTGACTGAGGAAACTCGAGATCCTACACAAAGCTGGAAGAACATGAAATCATCACTTAAACAGGGTTCGGATCATCTGCTTCCACTCAAAGGCCTGCTGTCAGTCACAGCACTGTATGCTAGAGCTTCCTATTGCCAACAGTCATTAAAAACAAAACAGGAGGTTTAAAAGCTTCAAATCTTAGCAATGGAATGAAGTCCAAATGGACTGTATTAATCATATCTGTTGTGTTGTAGGAGCTTGCTAGCTGTGGCTGGAACAGAAAGGAGAAACACATTTTGGCTCCTAATGTTGTTGCCTTCACACGGAGGTTTAACCAGGTAAGATGATTGGCTTTTTAATTTTGTTTAGTTTTTTATGAATTATTAAATGTTCATTTAAAATCATAATTAAATGTATTCATTTTTATTGTATTGTACTCCTTTATTTAATTGCACTCATTTGTATTTTATTGCAGTCATTTTTTTTTTTTTTTGCATTTATTTTGTATTCATTTATTAATTGTATTTTATTTATATAATTATTTATTCTACTATTATCACTAGTGGTGCTCAAAGAATATAATTTTTTTGACTCCAAACATCAACAATTAAAAAAATATCCATTATATTATATATTTTCCAATCTAATATTGCATATGCTTCAAAATCAAATTGTGTGTATAGATGTGTAGCCCTATTAAGTCATTAAATCAAATCAATTAAATCCGCTTGTAATCGAGAGCCAGTATCAGACTGAAGCAGATCATTGAATAAACACTGATCTTGACTGACTGATACTGATATGATGGAGGTGTTGTTCATCCCTAGTTGTCATCCAAGTGAAATGCCGCACTTATTCATTTATATATTCATTCAGTTTTCCAGATGTGAAGTGGATATAAAGTGTGTTTTTGGCTGATATAGTGCCAGCAGACTGCGAACTGTGCCACAAAACCATTATCAACCTGATGGCCCACAGCTTTAGGACTTAATAGGTGCTGGAAATACTGTTAACAGCTCTCACGCGGGCAGATGTCCAGCCGGTGCTCCTTTCCTCCTCAAGCTTGAACTTTTCCACCTCTTTCTCCTGTTTAAGGAAAAATAGAGATGCGTGGTTGGCCAAGCGTTGCTGTGCTGTTACATTTAGACATCATTCATCTTGTCATCTTGTATGTTGTTGACATAAGCCACATACTGTTTTTACAGGTTTTCACTTTAACAAATCATTTACCACCCGACCAACAGCGACAATCACTTTTGTGCTTAAAGGTATAGTTCACCCAAAATTAAAATGTACCCTCAGGTCATTCAAGATGTAGATGAGTTTGTTTCTTCATCAGATTTGGAGAAATGTGTCATTTCATCAGCAATGGATGCTCTGTAGTGAATGGGTGCCGTCAGAATGAGAGTCTATACAGCTGATAAAAACATCACAATGACCCACTCCAGTTCATCAGTTAACATCTTGAGAAGACAAAAGCTGTGTGACGTTTTTAACATCATTTCTGACTAAAATACATACGAGTCCATAATCCATAAAAACACTTCAACCAGTGAAAAAAAGTCCATCTCATGTTGTCTCTCTCTCATCACAATCCAGCCACATATTTGTTTAGGAAGGTTTTGGACTTTTCTTGCTTGTAAACTGTGCTTGATCGGTGCAGATTTCTCTCCTGATTCAGACGAGACCTCTTTTGCACTGGAGAAAGCAATATTATGGACTGAGGACTCTTATTTTACCTGGAAGCAATGATTTAAAGTTAAAAACATTCATGGTGGATTTTTCTCACAAACATGCAGCTTTTCACTACATAAGACATTAATTGATGGAGTAGTGGATTATTGTGATGTTTTTATCAGCTGTTTGGACTCTCATTCTGACGGCACCCATTCACTGCAGAGCATCCATTGATGAGCAAATCATTTGATGCTATATTTCTCCAAGAAACAAACTCATCTACATCTTTGATGGACTGAGTGTGAGGACATTTTCAACAAATTTACATTTTTGTGTGAATTATTCCTTTAATAATTATTTGTTTTAATTCAAATGCATCATGTAAATGAATGCACTATGATATATAGTAGTTTTTTTTCATATAGCACGAGACGATAAGTCAACCTCACCCCTGTTTTGTTACAGTATTTCTGCCAGGGATAGTTTTGGTGTATGCAGTTGTATGGATCTGTTTCATTATGTTTTGTTCTCCAAGTTCTCCAGCCTTTAGCTCCAGTAGTAAAACTCAACTCTCACGCCTCGTAGGAAAGATTTGTGAATCCGTTTTGTTCATGGAATGAATTTTGACCTTTAAAATGTTGTTTGTTCTTCAAACTTGGTTATACGGTTGGACTAGAACACGTAAGAAACCATTCATTACAAAACCAGAAGAAAGTTTGGTTTAGAAGCATTTAGCCATAAATTAATCTTAACTAAATTTGCAGTTTCAATGCTTCCAGTTCTGTTTATTTACGAAGTTTCAGCCTGGAATGAATTAGATTTAAATTTGTCTCTTTTAATCTGAAACCTTATTAGAAATAACTGTCCCAATTTTTCATATTCACGATTTTGTGAAAGTGCTATAAATGTGCAAAGTAGACGGTAGATGACCCACTTTTGCATTTTTGGCACATGTTTAATGAGACGATTTGCTCTAGTTTTTTAGTCAGGAGTGTGTGGGAATTACATAAAAGCATCAAGTTCCCCCGCTGCACATTTTCTGTTTGAAACGGTCTTAGCCTGTCGATGGCGTTGGTTTTATGACGTCATTAAGCCGAACGTGACGAACTGGCTTCCAGACCTTCGGAAAGATGGAGCTGATATAGCACCCAAGAGTGCGTCTCGCTTTAAGCAATAATACTACCAACCCCAAGCCCTATAGTTCTTGTAAAGACTGGAGAGTGTGCAGCTTTAGTGAGAAGTCAAGTATCACCGTTACTGTAGTGATTTAAACAGATCCTAGCTCTGTTACACATTGGCTTGTCACTTAATCTGCATCATTCGTGTCATCAGGGTGACGAGTTGTGCGTGCTCAAGCAAGGCTGCACAATTAATAGAATTAAAACTGAAATTGTGATTTGGCTTAATATGAGTTATTAAATCACAAAGGCTATGATTGAATTACAGTAAATAAATATATGCACTGCATGTTTCGGAGTGATGCACATGGTTATTTACATGCATGCGGCTCATGATTTATTGATGTATGCATGATTTTATTATTATTTTTCCTCTTAAATATAATTATTTTGTATTTTACAGTGAAATATAACAATATATTATTTTACAAATATATTTATTTAGTATTTTTATATTTTTGAAAAGTAACATTCACAACAATTGTTATTATATCTATATTAATGTATAATTACATGATTTCCAAATCATTATATTATATATCATATATCTTTGATATAATATTTTTTATTTTACAGTGAAATATAACAATAGTAATTATTTTTTAGTAATTTTAGTTTTTATATATTATTATTATTATTATTATTATCATTCATCCATACTGATGTATAATCACAACATTTTGCAGCCCTGCAAACAAGCACATATTTTAGGGTTAAATGACATTTTAAATCACAGTCACATTTTGTGTTATGTAATGTAAAAATTTCTAAATCAAATGATATTATATTATATTTAGTGCTGTAAATTATTAATCTCGATTAATCGCATAAAAAATAAAGTTTTTATTTACATGTGTGTGTACTGTGTATATTTATTATACATATATAAATACACACACACATGCATTTCTATATTTAAGAAAAAATTATATTTGTATATTACATTAATTTTTTATTATATAAATATACATGTAAATATATGCAAATATTTTTAAAAATATATACTGTATGAGTGTGTGTTTATACATAATAAACATACACAGTCCACACACATATATTATGTCAACAAAAACTTATTTTGGATGTGATTCATCGAGATTAATCGTTTGACAGCACTAATTATATTATAGTAATATTTATTTAGTTTTTTTAGTTTTTAAATTTTATTTTATAGTACCAATAATAATAACAACAACAACAACCATTATTATTATTATTATTATTTATTATTATTATTATTATTTAATTTTGGCCGTTTTTTAAAGTAATCTTTTAAATTGCAGTCACACATAACAGAAAAGTCCTGCAGTCTTACTCAAGAACCCCACTAAAGATCTAATGGAGTTTGTCCATGTAATAAATCAGCTCCATGTTTTTAGTGAAATCAAGTGAGCAGGAACTGTACGTGGAACATTGAGCTCCATCGTCATGGCAAC
Source organism: Gymnocypris eckloni scoliostomus (assembly GCA_027564155.1). NCBI lineage: Eukaryota > Metazoa > Chordata > Actinopteri > Cypriniformes > Cyprinidae > Gymnocypris > Gymnocypris eckloni. Next base: position 36,519,767 of record CM050414.1, read on the forward strand.
TGAGCGAAACTTCACCCCTCAAAACATTGTAGCGCTCTTTGCCAGTTCATTATTTATGGAGTGGGAACAGAAGCTTTCAGAGCCGTTTTGAAGGCATTATGGGTAGGATTGAACCAGATGAGCTCACCCTCTTTCATGAAGGGGGTCGCAGCTCTACGCTTTAGTAAAACTCACTTTACAGCCTCTTTGGAAAAAGAGGTGCTGCGCCCCGTTTCTCCACAGGTTTCTATACCAACCAGAGCTCTTATAATGTGTAAATGATTTGATAATGAGCTGTAGGCCATGACATCACTGCACATGGTCTAGCTCGCGAAGCGGCGTTCATATATTTTAAGCTAACACAGCTGCCGCGCTATGATACGCCTGTCCCGTTCCCTGGAAAACTTGACTTTTTGGCCTACATTTTTGTAGCTCATTTTCTTTAGATCATAACTCAGTGACTATGACTCGAGCGTTGCGTGTTTATCTTAATAAAGATGACACTGAAGTGTCTGTTAACATTCATTAAACGCAGGAGGAGTAGTTTGGAAATGTGCACAATGTTTTCTCAGGATAGCAGTGCAATTTATTATTTTTTAAAATGATTGATTAATGAGGGGGTGACATTAAATAAGCCAATGAACGCATTATCTTTTTTTTTTTTTTACATTTTACTCATGGAACCATATTGAAATCCCAATATCTCTGGAACTGAACCTTGTATGGTCTTACACAAATTGAGATACCAAAAGAAAAGTTTAAGAACCAATTCCAAAAACATGCATTTAAATATTGAAAGATCTGGTGTCCCATGTATAGAGCACTTTAAATCAATGACCGGAGGTTCTGTTTCAGTGTCTCTGTAGGCAGCTCACTAGGATTTAAAACAGAGAGCTGGTGTATTCTTAGTCTAAACCTCGGTGCACTCACTTGCTTTAAGTGAATAAACGGGCAGGTAACATGATCACAGACCTCTCTCACCCCGGACACGACCTGTTTGCACTTCTCCCCTCAGGCAGACGCTACAGATCTGTGCACGAGAACATCTAGACATAAAAACAGTTCCCCCACGCCATCTCCAGCCTAAACACCTAACACAGGGATTATTACCTGTGTTCTGTAATTCATTACATATTGCATCTCTCTCAAGTACTAAGTAAATACATATGCATATTCAGCTGTATATAAATATATAAGTAAATTATGCACAAATCTGTACATAAATCTTCTGTTCCAGTTTCATACACATTATTATTATTATTTATTGTTAAGCCTCTTTAAACGTTTCTGCTTTTCAGGTGTGCATGTATGCATGCGTGTATGTACCAAGAGCTTCGTAAAAACCACAACAAATGTCTTGTGTGTTTGCGCACACTTGGCGAATAAAGTTGATTCTGATTCTGATTGAATGTGTTCTTTTAAGGATGAAAGTCGGGCCAAATCTACGGTTAAACTATGCCCTTTTTCTCCATCATGTTGTGGAAGCTTTGACTTCCTGAGGGTCGATGGAAAAGACATCATGTGCTTGGACGGTTCAGTCCATATATTCTTAGTTAACAGATATATTTACTGTTCCTCAGGGAGTTCTGCACCCGTTCGCTGCTTATGAACAAATCCACTGCTTTTAGTCTATATGTTTTCCTCTGATACAGCAGCAAAAGACTAAACTTGTTTTTGACTTCAAAGTCAAATTAAATAAACTGTAAAACATTAATTATTCTCCATCTTCCGCATTGCTGCTATGTGTACATACCCGGTACAAACTGTTTGCACATCCCTGTTCATATTACTATTTATTAAGTCCACACTATACTGTATTGCACATTTTATTTTATTGCACATTTTACTCCTTATTTTTGTTTTATTTTTACCTATATTTACATATATTCTATCTTGTGTTATGTTTCATTATTTTGCACTGTCCATGACCTGACCTTTACATTTCACTACTGATTATATTCTGTGTAATTGAGTATGTGACGAATAAAATAACCTTGAAGACTCGACAGTGGGCTATTTAGACTTAATCTTAGATGTCTCTGCAGTTGATTGTTTTATTGTGTGTAAGGAGATTCCAGTCATGTTACAGTCAGCACACATTTTAGTGTAGGATTTTCTAAAATGTTACAAAAACAGGAATTACCACAGTTTTCACTCAGAAATGGCTAGTAAATTTCACAAATACATACAAAGAAACTGCAAGTAACACATTGAATTAAACAAGAACATTTTAAGTAGAAAGACTTGTAAAACCGTTTTCCAATAATCTTTTTCATTTACAACTTGCAATATTTGTTATAGTGTTCTCACGTTCCTGCTTTGTACAACAGAGGCAATTTCTTTCAAATGATTTGTCAGACACTGAATCGTTTCTCGAGTTTGATTCCCTTGCGGGAAATATAATCCAGGGTGCTTTTGAGGAAATTCTTGAGATTTGTTACCTGACTCCCATGTGTTTCAATAGTTCCCGAATCCCTCAGGCTTCATCTGCTTTCTAATTGTGTTATTTTCTTTTTTTTATTATTTGGCATCCGCTTGAGTTGGAGTCTCTGCCAAGTGAAGTCTGTGCTCTCTGCGTTCTGTGTTTGCCGTACAATTATAATCAGAGCGGAGTCTCACTTTTCTTCCATCTCATTTCCAGCATTTTTGTTTTTGTCCATCAGAAATGGTTTTTCCACAAGATATGATTTGACTCCAGTTGAGCTTCCCTTTAGTGAAAAAAGTCATGAGTTTAAACCGCAGATGAAAACTTGACTTATTGCTGTCCTGTGACGTGACCTCAGCTGACCTCTGCTTTTCTCTTTCATTCTTTCTGAGTCTGCTGCTTATATTCTGGATTTGATCTTTCATTTATTTATCATTTATTTATAAATATATATATATATATATATGCAAATATAAACATTAAATATTTATGTATGTATTTCCCTTAAATATTTTATTTATTTACTTCAAATTTGTATTGATTTATTTGGAAAGATCACGTTTCCATCATACAGTAACATACTAAAACACCCTGAAAGTCACGCTGAAAACCTCTCTGAAGTCCAGCATTTTAATGCACATTGGCATCATAGTGGTAACTTCTGTACAATCCAGCACCTCAAACATCTTCTCATATGACTTGCTGATTGTTTTCAGCTGTATTTATTAAAAACGAGTCGTCTTATGCACAAGTTTTGAAGTCTCTTCTCTTCAGGTGAGCTTCTGGTTGGTACAGGAAATCCTGATCGCTCAAACCCTGAAGATCCGTGCCGAGATCCTGAGCCACTTCATCAAGATTGCAAAGGTACATTAGTGAACAGCTGTTTACACAATCATGCTCTTATTGCATCGATAAGAGATATAAAAGATCGCTAATATATACTGTGTGGTGGTCATAATAAACACCACAATGTCAATGATACCGGTTTATTCACAAGAATATTCTTTGAATCTCTTCAGTCATTTGTGCAACAACTACATTTCCCATCATGCAGTGCGACCTTAGAATTGTGTCTTTGAAAACAGCCTTTCTGTCTATGATGCCTTAAGATGTGGTCTATGTAGGCGGTTCACCATGATTTGGAAGAGATCTGAAGAGCAATCAGAGCTTTTACAGTGAGTCTGGTTTAGATATACTGTAGTTACACTAATGATGCTGAAGCGCTCCAGCTATATTGTGCTAGAATAAAGCTGGATGTGTGTTAGTCTGTCCAACTTTGACGGTTCACCTCATTAGTGTGCACTAGAGAGGGATTTGCTTTGAAATGAGGTCAATTGGCACACTAAACGATTGACAAATCATTATTTAGTTTTATTATATAATCATGCATCGGTTTTCCATCACATCTTCATTACGTTACACAAAGAGCTTAATGAAGTCAAACCAGAACTGAAATTTACAATTTTATATAGAATGTTTATAATGGAATTTTTTTTATTAGTGCTATTCATTTTTATTTATCACATCTATATGGTTTGGAAACCTTTAGTCATGTTATAGAAATGCTCCATCAGGGCTAATTAATGAGCAACAGTCACTTTTATACGCCTCTGACTGATTTAGGTCCTAGCAATTATATACCTTTTCTGGAAATAGTTCCACAGACATTAACTGCAACAATTTAGGTGCACTTTGAAATGTTCTTTCTCATTTTCCTGATTTTTAAACCGAAACAATTGCACTAAATGTTAGCATACATTCATATTAAAGATGATGTTTGCAGTTTTCTCAGTGCTACGGTACTTTCTTCTACCATGGTTTAAATTAATAGTTCATACAAAAATGAAAATGTGCTGAATTTACTCTAGCATTACATCACTTGCTCACCAATGGATGCTCTGCAGTGAATGGGTGCCGTCAGAATAAGAGTCCAAACAGATGATAAAAACATCACAATAATCCACAAGTAATCAACACCAATCCAGTCCATCAATTAACATCTTGAGAACCCAAAACCTGTGTGTTTCTAAGAAACAAATCCATCATTATGCATCAATACTGCTTTCTCCAGTGAAAAGGTCATCTGGTCTGAAATCTGCACCGATCAAGCAGCGCTTACAAGCCAAAACAGTTCAAAACAAAGACAGTATGTTGGTGGTTTCTGATGTGAGAAGACAACAGGTGGATGAGGAGATACCTCCTGATGAGTGCTTAGAAAAAAAGCAGAACATCACTATATAAATGTAATGAATTATTATTATTTTCACCGGAAAAAGTGTTGTTATGGATTATGCACCTGTATTTTGGCCAGTAGTGATGGTTTGAAGTTAAAACCGTCTAAATGATGATTTAGTTTTTCACTTGATAAGACATTAATTGATGGACTGGAGTAGTGTGGATTACTTGTAGATGATAAACCAAATCAACAAACTGTCATTTCTGGTTGAACTTTTCCCTCAAAGGTGACGTGCAATTTTCTCAAAGTAGTTTATTTTTATCACGGTTTAATATGGAGATACTAAAACATTGTGGAAACATGCAAGCGGTACAGACATTGCACGCTTCACTTTTAATGGCGTTTAACACAGTATGAAGAGTTTGACTTGATAATTACTCTGACAAATGTTTGCCCACCCTTCATCTGGATGAAGACAGCAGTTGAAGAGCCCTTCGCTGTACTGTCTTCATCTCAGAAAACAAGCCACGTCCGTGAAGCGGCTGGAATATCATCCTTCAGAAATCTCATGACTGAATCTCAGAGGAACACTTTCTGACAGAACAAAAGCTGAAAAAACCCTCAGATTGTAGTCATCATGTGTCACGGAGTCGATCCGGCCGTGCCAAATTTGCTGAAGCGAGCACAAAGCAGTTTTCCATCATCCTAGAGTTTGTTGTGGGAGTAATGATGAAAGCAGGTCCGTATCTTACTGAAGGTCACTGTCTTTTAGTGGACTCTGTCCAATCGGAGAGCAGTAAAGGGAGTTTTGAGTGTGGGCGGTAACTGTGACATCATCTAACCTAACAAACAGACAGTGCTGCATTTTCACAAATTGCAAACAAAACCTTTAGGAAGAAATTTTCATTACATATGTTTAATAGCAAAAATATGATCAAATGCAACCAATAAAATGGAAGTGATTGCCATATAAATGTTCTTTTTCATTGCAAACAATTATTTTATTCTGTATTTTCGTCTGTTCTAAACATTCTTAAAATGACTTGAGAAATAAACTGACCCTTCATGACAAGTCAAATCACTTTGTTTCTGTAGCGGTTTATACCGTTCACAAAGGTTCACAGCAGTCTCTCAAATATAAAAAGTAACTAAAAAAAAAAAGTCTATCAATGGAGTAAGATCTCTTTTTTTACTTTTACAAATGCTTTTTAACTTTGATAGAATTTTCAACAAACAAATATATCAAAATTAAGTGACTTTGTGTTAAACCAGAAAAATATCTGCCAAGGGGTTAGAAAAGTAAACTTGTTTTCCCTTTTAATTAAGTTCATTTTTATGACCTTACTGGCAGTTCTTTTTCTCTTATATTAAGCATAAACCCACATCATTTGTGTTTTTTTTTAACCCTTAAGGTTCCTTGGCTTACACAGGGTGTAATAACTTTCCCGAAATATTAATATTTCATAGGTCTCATTGATCTGAGGTCATGCACCTGAAATGATCCACAAATAATGTTTTTTCACTCACACATTGAACTAATGGACAAAATATTAAAACCGAGATTTGGTGATAATGCAGTGTAATGAGAGATTTCCAAGCAATATGCATCATCTTTAAACCACGAACACTAAATTAGGGAAAGGATTTTCAGCACCGCACAAGGGTTATTGTAAGTACTTTTACTTCTCAAGTAAATGCTTCTTTAAATGATTTATGATGTTTTAGGAATGTTTAGATATTTGTTCTGGAAAACCAGATGAAATCTTTTTTTTGCAGTGTTGACTGTGCTTTAAACACACTTTTGTGGTTTGTGCATTGAGTGTTATGATCTGCATATCAATCTTCAATGCTTTCTATGTCTGCAGAAACTTCTAGAGATGAATAACCTTCATTCTATGGTGTCGGTGGTGTCAGCATTGCAAAGTGCTCCCATCTTTAGACTGAGCAAGACCTGGGCGGTAAGAAACACACTCAACATTAACTGTACAAGCTGTCTGAATGAAACAAACCTGCACCCTGTGGGGCACTGTTTTCTGATTTACTTGAAATAACGAATCAGAGACTGTCCTTAAGAAACGGTTCACTTTCGGCTCACTTCTGGGAATGGTTTTCTCCCCACAGTATAGCTACATGAAGCCAGACTCATCACAGACCTCAAACCTTTGGCTGTTTAATCATAACGTCTGAATTATACAAATGTGTTGCTCATACATCACGATAATTATGTTTTCCACACTTTGCCCACTTAGTCCTGTAATTATTTTTCCCTGCTCACTTTGAAACGGATGGTTTTTAACACAAGCGTCTGTCGTTTAAAATGGAAAGTTGCTCTTTTAAGATCTAACTTTGTGGAAAGAAACGTGGAATCCAAACATAACACTTTTCTCATCCTACTGTATGGCTTTCAATAAGTGCAGATTGCAGAAAACATTAGTCATAACTATGATCCCAAATTAACATTTGGGATGAAATCAAAGTTATGTAACTGGGATGAACACCGGAAAAATAGTGTTTTGAAGGTAGCCACAGTTTGAAATGCACTACTTCAGATTTCTTATTCTCACCAAGGCTGCATTTGTTTGGTAAAAAATACAATAAAATCGTTAATATTGTGAAATATTATTACAATAAAAAATACCTGCTTTCTACTGTAATATATTCAAACATGTAATTTATTCCTGTGATCAAAGCTGGATTTTCAGCATCATGTGATCCTTCAGTAATTATTCTAATGTGCTGATTTGCTGGTTAAGAGAGCTTTGGCCACGTACACACTGCAAGTTTCAGGAGTGACAACCGCATTTAAATGCGGGAGTGAGTCCCGTAAATTATCGTTCCATGTGTGTATGGAACAACTCACTCCCGCATTAGTAACCAACGCAACATCTGTCGTCTTGCAACAGTGAATAAACGTTTAGCCGTCCGTTATTTGCCATTTCTTTTGACTAAAGACTGTTTTTATCCGTCGATTTTAACTAAACTACCATTAATAGACATGCGGTGTTGTGGTTATGCTCGGGAGGCTGCTTCTGTCTTGCTGGGTTGCCATGTCCTCATATTTACAAGCGCTTTCATGCATGTTGTTTGGTCTTAGCTCATAAAGACAGGCACTTTATGGAGTTAATAAAGTGGTCTGTCGCGGATATGAGATATATTAATGTTTATTTTGGTGTTATAAAACAAAGCATTTTCATGGTTTAGTGTTTTTTGTGCTTGTCCTTGTCTCTAGTTGTTTTTGTCTGTGAAGATCTGGCAACACTGACACTTTACCGCACGGGTCATGAGCGCAGCTAGCCGTGTGCGAAGTTAATACTTCTTTCACTGTTGTTTTCTTGCATCTCACATACAGATGAACACACCGATGCACGTTCAAATACATCATTAACCACTAGTTGTTCAGTTCGGTTCCGTACACACTGCGTAGAATTTCTGTAAATGCGGTGGTCACTACCTGCATTTTTCGGGAGTTAATGCGGTTGTCGAATGCGGTTGTCACTCCCGTATTTTAGTGAATTGTGTGTGTACAGAACACGATTAAGGAGTAAAAGGTGAACTGACAACCGAATTTAGCTGCAGTGTGTACGTGGCCTTTGTGATAAACAGTATTTAAAACGGTTGCAGTGCTGCTTTGTTTTTGTTGAAACCGTTTTAAAAGAAAAGCATTTATTTGAAATTGGAATCTTTTGTGACATTTTTAAATGTTTTTACTGTCACTTTTGATCAATTTAATGCATCCTTGCTGAATAAAATACTTGACTTTTGCATGATAGTGTAAACTACATCAGTTTGGTACAAAAGCTCTGTAACGTATCACACAAAAGAAGGAAGAACTGAGACAATTTCACTGTATTTTGCAACATTTCCTTAAATGTGTTTTTGTTTTGCAAGACCGTTTGTATTTCTTGGATTTGTATCCACTTGCATCAGATTGCCAGACTGTTGTTCTTGCACAGTATTGTGTTAAATCATGTGGGTCAAAGTCCAGACGTCCCATTTTGGTGTCTGCATCAAATTCAATTTACAAAAGTGATTTTATACACATAGAAAGCACATTGAATGCAAATAATGTGTCTACATTTATATTTAAAATAACTTTTAATCAAAATAAAATGTCTAAATATTTGTTAATAATGTACATCTTCATTCGGCCCAGAGGTGGAAAGTAATGAATTACATTTACTCGCATTACTGTAATTGAGTAGCATTTTTGTGTACTTCTACTTTTTAAAGTAACTTTTAAAATCTTTATTTTTACTTTTACTCAAGTATATTTTGTTTGAAGTATTGTACTTGGCTACATTTTAAAACACATTCATTACTGAGTAAAATATATAAATAAATCGCTCCTGGAAACTACTGCAGCAAATAATGTGCAGAAGAAGAAACTGGCGCTAAAATCACAAGAAAGATGCAGACGAACAAGACAGACGTTAATGATGCAGACCCAGCTGAAAACCAGACCCCGTCGTACTCTGCTGAAGTTGAACTTGAAAGAATTAAGTGAACCCCTGGCCATATTCATGCTCTATTATGCAGTGCTAGCTGTGTTTGCCTCGGGAGACCAAACTAGCAGCTTATAATATATCGACATCAACCCTTCGCAAGCATGTAGAGGGAAGGTTAAAATGAAGCTTTAACAGTTTGACAGCACAAATTAGCCAAAAATTCAGTGGTGCAGGGTGTGCGATATCGTCTGCGATAATATCGTAATTGTTGTTTTAACGATGGGTGATTTGACATTAACAGTATTTTGCCAAAAAACAAACAAAACTCTCCTATAGAGTGCCATGAAGTCTAGTGCGTACATTTGAAGTGCATTCTTTCACTGCGTGATATTATTCTGTTAAAATGCGTTTAGAATTATCACAAAATTCAAGATATAGGGGTAGAAAATGTATATATTTATATAATTTCAAATAGTAAATCAATAGTAAATTTCTCCAAAAATCAGCATGATTACATATAATATATATATTTTTTTTACAACAGTTCAATATACAATAAATCAATTAAGAGACTTGCGTTATAGACACTAAATTGCCTTTTTTTGGTCTATTTCGACTAGTGATTAATCGATATTGATTTTTTGTAACCGATACCAATTATTTGCATGTTTATGTACCCGATAACTGATATGCAGAACCGATATTTATTTACTGTTATAAAGTACATAAATAACTGAGTGAAGTCCATTCTTCACTTTGTTTTTTCCTTCTTTCAGTCGTCTTAACAACAAACAACTGTTGAAAATTAACATTTTCATGTACAATTTAATCTTCAAATTACAACAATAAAAATATTTTATTTTTAAAATGCATCATAAGCAACACTGATATTAACGATAAGCAAAGAATGTATGATGTTTTCAAATGGAGAAATGGACTTGTAACCCGAGGTTGCGGGTTCGAATCTTGGCTCCGGCAGAAATTGTCCACAACTGAGGTGAGCCCGAACCCCCAACTGCTCCCCGGGTGCCGCAGTGTCGGCTGCCCACTGCTTCAGGTGTGTGTGTGTGTGTGCACTTGAATGGGTTAAATGCAGAGAACACATTTCACTGCTGGTTATACTCTGTATTGTTGTGTATGTGACAAAAAAAACAAAACAATTATTTTACAAAACTGATATCCGACTATGGTAAAATGCTTAAATATCGGGAAAATTATCGTTACACGGATATATCGGTCGATCTCTAATTCCGACAACAAAAATGATTCCAAACACAGCCACCAAACACAGTTTTGCATCTCTGAGCGCATGATGGTGTTTTCTTCCTGAATGATTCAATCGTTTAAATGATTCGGTTCAATCGCAATGACTCACTTATAAACAGTGACTTGGTGACACCTACTGGTGGTTTTAATTTCACATGTAAAGTATCTTTTCATTTTTTTTAATTATAATTTATAATTTCAAATGAGTATTCAACATTTTATGTCTTATATATCAAAACATTATTTCTGCATTTGTAACTGCAGGCTAAATGCATTCATGTCCTGCTTTAAAGCGTGTGTAAATACATCTACAAACCTGATTCCAAAAAAGTTGGGACACTGTACAAATTGTGAATAAAAAAGGAATGCAATAATTTACAAATCTCATAAACTTATATTTTATTCACAATAGAATATAGATAACATATCAAATGTTGAAAGTGAGACATTTTGAAATGTCATGCCAAATATTGGCTCATTTTGGATTTCATGAGAGCTACACATTCCAAAAAAGTTGGGACAGGTAGCAATAAGAGGCGGAAAATTTAAATGTACATATAAGGAACAGCTGGAGGACCAATGTGCAACTTATTAGGTCAATTGGCAACATGATTGGGTATAAAAGAGCTTCTCAGAGTGGCAGTGTCTCTCAGAAGTCAAGATGGGAAGAGGATCACCAATTCCCCAATGCTGCAGCAATATCAGAAAGGAGTTTCTCAGAGAAAATTGCAAAGAGTTTGAAGTTATCATCATCTACAGTGCATAATATCATCCAAAGATTCAGAGAATCTGGAACAATCTCTGTGCGTAAGGGTCAAGGCGGAAAACCATACTGGATGCCCGTGATCTTGGGCCCTTAGGCAACACTGCATCACATACAGGAATGCTACTGTAATGGAAATCACAACATGGGCTCAGGAATACTTCCAGAAAACATTGTCAGTGAACACAATCCATCGTGCCATTCGCCGTTGCCGACTAAAACTCTATAGGTCAAAAAAGAAGCCATATCTAAACATGATCCAGAAGCGCAGGCGTTTTCTCTGGGCCAAGGCTCATTTAAAATGGACTGTGGCAAAGATGAAAACTGTTCTGTGGTCAGACGAATCAAAATTTGAAGTTCTTTTTGGAAAACTGGGACGCCATGTCATCCGGACTAAAGAGGACAAGGACAACCCAAGTTGTTATCAGCGCTCAGTTCAGAAGCCTGCATCTCTGATGGTATGGGGTTGCATGAGTGCATGTGGCATGGGCAGCTTACACATCTGGAAAGGCACCATCAATGCTGAAAGGTATATCCAAGTTCTAGAACAACATATGCTCCCATCCAGACGTCGTCTATTTCAGGGAAGACCTTGCATTTTCCAACATGACAATGCCAGACCACATACTGCATTAATTACAATATCATGGCTGCGTAGAAGAAGGATCCGGGTACTGAAATGGCCAGCCTGCAGTCCAGAGCTTTCACCCATAGAAAACATTTGGTGCATCATAAAGAGGAAGATGCGACAAAGAAGACCTAAGACAGTTGAGCAACTAGAAGCCTGTATTAGACAAGAATGGGACATCATTCCTATTCCTAAACTTGAGCAACTTGTCTCCTCAGTCCCCAGACGTTTGCAGACTGTTATAAAAAGAAGAGGGGATGCCACACAGTGGTAAACATGGCCTTGTCCCAACTTTTTTGAGATGTGTTGATGCCATGAAATTTAAAATCAACTTTTTTTCCCCTTAAAATGATACATTTTCTCAGTTTAAACATTTGATATGTCATCTATGTTGTATTCTGAATAAAATATTGAAATTTGAAACTTCCACATCATTGCATTCTGTTTTTATTCACAATTTGTACAGTGTCCCAACTTTTTTGGAATCGGGTTTGTAAATGCCACTTCAGATGAAGTTTCTGTTTTCTCTGCATTGCAAAGATACATGTTGTTGATACTGATTTAATTTGCCTGGTAACAGCCCAAATGTCTTATTATTCTAAATAAGAGATTCATTTAATTAAAAACACCTAGTTTGAGATTTATATGCCTATCCCAGGTGTGTCAAACTCAGTTCCTGGAGGGCCGCAGCCCTATAGAGTTTAGTCCCAACCCTGCTCCAACACACACACCATGTAGTTTTCAAATAAACCTAAATGGTTAGTTTAGCTGTATCAGATGTGTTTAATTAGGGTAATATCTACACTGTGTAGGGCTGTGGCCCTCCACGTACTGAGTTTGACATCTTTGGTCTATCTCATTTTTTCGTCCCTCCCACTCTAAAAATGTAACTAAATAATAATTTTTACTCTGAGTAAATTTAAAATGAGCTACTTTTTACTTTTACTTGAGTAGATTTTTAGACTGGTACTTGTACTTAAGTAAAATTTCACTAATGTAATGGTACTTTTACTTGAGTAGAATATTTTCGTACTCTTTCCACCTCTGATTCGGCCTAAGAGATACATTTACGTAAGAATGAAACGGCATACTTTTTATAACCTGAACGTATTAAAATGTATAAACGAAAATTGGTGATATTAAATGTAATTATATTTTAAATGATGAAGAACTTATTTTAAAGATAGTGGCACGGATTGGTAAAGATTTAAAATGACAGTAAATTAGTTTTGGGTGCTTTTGACCCATGTATTGAATATGAAGTCATGCATTATATTGCGGTTTCCAAAAAGTTGGGCCAGCTGGCCAGTAAAATCTTGCCAAAACCAGTTTATTTCTCACTTTTTGTGCTTAGTGAGTCTCTGTTTTGGAATTTGACCGCTTGATAATGACCAGTTTAGTGACGGATGTCTGATCATACTGTTCTTTCTGCCACTGTCGATGATAATGACAACAGCAGGGCTTCACCATTGAACTTTTCACTCCAGCATAGAACCCGAAAACATAGAAAATGAAGTCAAGAAATGACTGATTGCTGGGTCACGCCAGCGACATCAAGTGCTTTTGTTTGAGTCTGGAAGCATACAGGAGCTTTTGAGGTTGAGGACTGAATGTCTGGGTGCGTGTTTTTTGGCGTTTGCCGGTGGATCCTCTTATACTTCATGTCTGAGGCCAGATGACCACTTCCCCTAAAAATTTACAGATGTTTGAAATATGGAAATAAATGATGCTCTTAGGATGTGTTCATCATTAAAACAGCAGATGTATAATTTCCTGCACTTTCATTCAATGAACAGGATGACTTTTTAAGAGCTAGAAATGTATTTTCCACTTGATTTTGGTCACCGCTCAATGGCTGTGTTTCAAAACCTGTTGATTGGCCTCGCTGACTGCTGCCTATACTGCCTTCAAAAGCAGCATCCCAACTGAACTGGAACTAAAACCTTTTTAAGTGTCCCACAGGATTGTGCGCCATTCAGAACTGAATCTAGAATGTGTTTTAAATTCCAGTTCCGTTTCTGTTTTAGAATTTGATAACAATCAGGAAGCAGAATTCAAAATTCACATTTGAATGTATGGAAGTCCACTTAAAATCTATTTAAATAATAATTAAAAAAAGTATAAAAGCAAAAAGTTTAAAAACTTTAAAAATGTTTGGCTTTATGAACAGAAAGGATGTGGGGGGTGTACTCTACCATTCAATAGTTTAGCGTCAGTAAGATTGTGTAATAATTTTTTATCATTTATTTAGTTAATAATACAGTAAAACCATTAATATTAGGAAATATTACAATCCAAAATAATTATTTAAATGTAAATATATTTTTAAATCAAATGTATTCCTGTGATGCAAAGCTGCATTTTCAGCAGCTATTACTCCAGTATATTAATAATAAATACATCATAAATGAAAGAATGATTAAGTATGATTATTGAAGTTAAAAAAAATACCATTTCAGTCTGTTTACTTTCAAATTTCATGTTTAATTCAATGTGTTATTTGTAATTATTTGTGAAATGTAATGATTTTTTCATGTGATGATTTCATTACATAGTATATTTATAATCATGTACAGTAAATATAATTATAGTATACTTATAATCAACATTTCTCTCACTCCATCTGCCTTTTATTTTTTATATTGTTTGTTTTATGATTACTTTACTTATATGATGTGATCTTTAAGTTTTCTAGTTCTTATGGAAGCTTGTTTCTGCAACTGGATAAAACAAATAATAAAGGTAATTGCGACTTTTTATCTCACGGTTCCCTCACAATTTTTAGATTTTTATTTTTCAGAATTGCTAAATATAAACTTTGTATTACAAGAAATAAGTCAGAATTCTGAGTTGATATCTTGCAATTCTGACTTTTTTCTCATATAAAAAGTTACAGCTAGGCTTCCAAATGTTATTGTCTTAAAATGTAGCCAAAAGATAGGTAACGTCCACTGCCTGCGTATTTGAAACAACCCTCTGCATCCATTGGTCTGATCCATAATGCATCTTAAACTCAATGATCTTCAACTCTTCGTTAATGATTTGTAGCTGCATGTGTAGTTCAGTGATACTTGCCTCTGTGTTAGCTGTGGATGATGCCAAGATCAACTCTGCTGGCAGGTTTATGGCCCTCTCCGTCCACCCTTAGAGGTGCACCAGGGACACTTTGTCCTTTAAAAGCCGCTCCACAGCCGTCGAGAAGGTCCGTGGCGCTGGAGGTTTGGCATTGTCGGCGGTGACGTGGATGGGAGGGATTCGTTTATGTATGGCTTAAGAAATATGAACGTACCTGATATAATGTGAAGCCCAGATTTATGTATAATATGCAAGGGATTGCACATCAAATATGATGTCAAGGGAACACCTACAAAAAATGACTTCATGATTAATTGTTATTCAAAAGCTCGAGGCTATGATGACCATATACAGTAGATGATAATGTCATGCAGCAAATTTTTATTTAAAATGGATTTTAAAACGTTATTATCAGTATTTCAAAGGCTAGCATCACTTGTGTTGCTGCTCATGCTTGCACTATAATCTCACTATAGGTGTGATGCAACAGCTTTCCAAGGAAAAGTAATGAATCTGTCCACGTTTGCAGGGAAATTCCACTCAAAAATGAAAATGATCATTTTCTCACCCTCATTCCTCAGTTTGGTTAAATGGGTCATATAATGCTACATGCACTTTTACAAGTTGTTTGAACTGAAATATGTGTTGCCAATGTGTGTACACAACCACCCTATAATAATAAAAATCCACCCAGTGTTTGTTTGTAATCTCGTGAAATGTTTTCCCCTTTCTCAAATCGAGCCGTCTGTCTGTGTGATGTCACACGGACGGAGGCCCCTCCCACGATTGTTGATTGACAGGAGCGTTTCAGCACATACTGCACTGGTGTCTTACCTCAGACCCGTCCTGAGTGAGCTGTCATCAGTTGTTTAAGCCCGATCTCACTGTAATTTATACATATTTTACGATGTGGCTAATTCGTACGACCTCATTCGTACACTAACGGCTCGTATTAAACTGGCTTGTAACTCGTCACACATTGCGTGTGCTACATGAATGACACCTCAACCATCCACTATGCTGAATGGTGAATTTTTGAAAGCATTGGTGGAGAAAACAGGGAAGTATTACATGGTTAGCTAACACACTTTACGGCCCATCTGCAGGTATGAGCTGGATGTGATTGGACTGTACTGTATTGAAAGCAGCCCAGGTCTAATTAGTCTTGCGGGCTAGTAGCGCTTGTTTTATCCCCTAGTTACCAGCAACCATGTCTTTCCTTACACCTGCTCTCTCAGCCAGAGACCTCCGGATGCTTTTGCCAGGTCTTGCACACATTTTCCTGCTCTATCACTTCATTATGGTGCTTTATAGCACAGAACAGGAGCTTTTTTCAGCGGTTTTGTTGCAAAAGGGTCATTTCAATCCCTACTGTTGTTTAAAAAAGTAATGTCAAATGCAGAAGAAAGATTATCCAGTGTTCTCCGGCAGGATTAGCCTGTCGTTTGAGAGCTTTTCAGCAGCTGGCACTGAGGAAATTAATTTGAATCGCAGACTGAGAAAATACTGGCTGATATTCGATGTTAGGCATGCTGAAACCACCTGAAACATGGTATATCCGCTTTCAACACCCTAAAGCCCAGAACTACCGCTAAAACCGTGATTTAAATGAGCACTGACTTTTACCAGAAGAAACTCTGTTAGCTGCATTACAGGCTTCATTGATGAGGACGGTCAGAGTTCTGTGGACATTAGTTTTATTTATTTCTTTTTGCATGCAAGAAAATCTCACTCGCAGATACAGATGGTCCCCTGATTGTAATTGATTCGTCTTAGGTTTTGATCAATGTATGCTTCATCCCATAAGTTCTAGTGATTTCCTGGCAGACAGGTTGACGATCTGCAAAGTCGTTTTGTTGGTAGAGCAACATGCATTGCAATACTTGTGTATAGTGTTGCATCAGAGACGTCAGAATGCCAAGTAGTGCTGCCATGCCCGCAGTGCAAGTGTGTCAAAACAGTGATGAAACTGTGCAGCGTGAATGGGATTTCTCCAGGGATTTTTATTTTTTTTCTCCATAAAATGTTTTGATTATTTGAAGTTTTCCTCTTATGGAAGCCTGTTTTTGACATTAAAACAAACAAACAAATAATAAAAAAGTGCAAGTTTTTATCTCACAATTCTGTACATTTTCATGATATTATATTATATTTTTATAAATTATATAAACTTAAAATTGCGAGATAAGAAGATTTGTAAGATTTCAAGAAAAATGTCAGAATTGAGGTAAAGTTGCAATTACTTTTTTATTTTGTGTTCTGTGACATAATTCTGAAAATTGTAAAAGAGGGAAAAAATCCAAATTGTGAAATTAAAGTCTCAATTACTTTTATTTTTCTTATTTTTCTTGCTTTCTTTCTTCCTTTCTTGCTTTATATTTACTTATTTATTTGTTTGTTTGTTTGTTTAAACATTTTCCAAAACATTCGAACAAGTTTTTTTGAAGCCTATATTCAAAGATTGTGTACTTTGTTTAAATTCCAGCGATTTTTTTTTTTTTACATAATTTATTTTAATTCTGTCGTGTTAGATTTATATTCAAACTGCAATTCTGCATCCAGTTTGCCTTAATTCAAATTCAAGAACTGAAATGTAATTTAAAAGCATTCTCAATTCAGTTCTTAATGGAAACATATGCAAAGAGAAACAAACAGATGATTTAAGAGCAGTGTCATCGTGATGCACTGCTCTCTCTCATCTGGACACATCTGTGAGAATGCGGTTTGTTTTTGGTCAATGGCTCAGCATTCAGCTCCATAGTTTGACACATAACTCCAGGCTGTTGTCCTGAACTGCTCCCTGAGCAGCTGGACTCTGGACTTCTCTTCAGGCAGATGTCAGGTGGTCAGACTTCTCCATACTGACCGTCCACTCTTATACGACCACACAAAGGCCACGTAAACCCTGCAGCCAAATCCAGTTGTCAGTTCACCTTTTAGTGCTTTATCCTGTTCTCTACACACAGTTCAGTAATTTACGGGACTGACTGCCACATTCTACAACCAAATTGAGGGCTGAATAATAAATAAATAATAAATATGCAGTGTCTACAGAGCCGAACTAAACAAGTAGTTGTAATGTCTTTTCTGTATTTGCAGTGTTAGAAATCTTGCTAGAAAAAACAACATATAAAGAACAAACCCATAATAAACTCAAATTTAAACACGTTATTTTGAAATAAGCCATCACAACCTGCCTACTTTTTAACTCCATAATTTGCTTTTTGAGCTGAGCCCAAACAACAGCTCCAAAGACACTTAATAAGCATCACTTATAATAAGTGGACATGGCAACCCTTCAATAGTGGGCTCTATGCAGTAGCTTTCCAAACATAAACAAAATACGTTGGCCCTGTTCACAGTAGTTTAGTTAAAATCTCCAAAAACACAACGAGACTTTGGTTACTGTAATAATACATTGGTTAAAAATAGCGGGGGCTAAATGCGTGAGAGTTCTATTAAAGTTCTGAGAGTTCGTTCTGTTAAATTCACTTGAAACAATAATATAGAGGATTCACTACCGCGTTTAAATGTGGTTGGAACTTACGAGTGTGTAGTGTACATGGCCATAGTCTCAATGTCATGTCAGATTAAAAAATTCTAATCATTTAAATTCCACTTCCCATCATTCTAATTTCAATTTCGAATCCAGTTCTGCATGTTGTAACCAGATCAATTCAAATTCACACTGTATGGGAATTGTACTGGAACAAATTCTTCAGCTCTGAAGTTTGCACAAGCCTGGTTTCCGAGCAGAAAGCTACTCTTGTATCTGATCTTATATTTGGAGCAATGTTTTCTTGGACCTGAAAGCACTTTGGCTTTTTAATTGACAGACGATCAAAGCTCGATTTCAGAAGTCTGGTTTGTTGTATTTAGACATTGCACTGACTGGTAATCCATCTGACAGTGTTTCCATTGATCGTCTCTCTTGCGTGTCCGCTTTTATATGTGATGGTGGAATAAAGGCCTTTCTGCCAGGATTCCTCGTGTCAATTTTTCCCTGCGTTAAACGTTAATGATTACGGTGGGAACAGGAATCTGTGAAGCATGTAATGACATAAACCATTTGTTCTAGACCGTTAAATAAAAACGCATGCACATTTTTAGAAGTCATTCTCAATTGCTTTTAAAATCCTGATATTTGGACAGTCAAAGAATGTGGCTAAATCTCACGAAGCCTGTCACAATTTTTTTCAATCATCTTACAGCCTGAAACACATGAAAAAGTAAATTGCAGAAGAAAGATGAAGACATTTTTTAAGGTTTATCATGCAGAGATTAGATCATCTCTGAATGTGCTGTGAATTTAACGCACGTTTGGGAATGTTTTATGCTCTACGTTTACTTTATTTACATATTCATATTATTCTTTTCAAAATGTTTATGGTATACAATTTTATAGTATTTAACCTATTCTGACAAAATAAAATCCTGAAATTGAATTGTTAAAAGCTGGCGGGTTTGAATGTTTCAAGGTGAAGGATACAAAATAAAAAAATAATATCACCACACATTCATTTTTTTACAATATAATTATTGCCATATATTATGCTAATAAAAGGGTGCTTTCACACCTGGCCTGTTGTTTCAGAAACTGGCACATTTCCCCCTTAGCTCGATTCGTTTGGACATATGTGAACACGGCAATCGTGCTCGGATCCGCGCCAAAACAATCGGTCGAGATCGCCTGAACGAGGTGGTCTCGGCTCGATTGTAAACAAACTCTGGAGCGGTTTGGTTGTAGTGAGAAAGCAATCCGATCCAACGGACCAACGAACCAGGCTGTATCACACTGTTTAATGGGTAATTAAATAAGTTCTGTGAAAAGCAGTGGGTGTGCACGTCTTCGCCATTCAAAATCAAAGCGCGCCTTTACATTTTACAATGCCATCTTATTGCTCTTCGTAGTATGTTTGTGTGTGTGAGAGAGAGAGAGTTTTTTGCCTCTCTTTCCAAATGAATCATGTTTATTGTCATTCCAGCACCGTGGAACTTTGACCAATCAGAGGACAGTTTACTCGCACGTGACTTGTATTAACAGTTTTGGTCCGTTTAGAAACTTTGCCGTGTGAAAGCGAACCACACCAAGAATAAAAAGTAACATTGTAATCATTTTAATCCCTGTTTCGGAACAAAGCAATCGATCTACAGGTGTGGAAACATCCTAAATCAGCTAATAAAACTTGTTTCAAAATGATTTAATCTTAGGAAATGAGGCAAGGAAATGTACAAATATATATTTGTAGTTGTTTTTAGCTGATTTAAGCCCAAATGGTGATTATATATGATATTTATGTCTGTCTTATGTCTGGGATTTCAACAAAGCCGGTCTTAGGAGGATCGCACCAAAATTCTTCCAGCACATATCATGCAACACACGGAGAATGGACTCTAATAACCACTGTTATGCTGCGTCCCAATGTGCCTACTTATATTACGCCCTTAAAGTATGTACTCTTTTGGTGAAGAAAAAGTACACACATTTGAGTGTGTGTTAGAAGAGTAGCCATGCTTTGGGACATGTCACACAACTGCGTCTTAAATGCACTGATACATGCACCCCGTCACTG
Source organism: Gymnocypris eckloni scoliostomus (assembly GCA_027564155.1). Lineage (NCBI taxonomy): Eukaryota > Metazoa > Chordata > Actinopteri > Cypriniformes > Cyprinidae > Gymnocypris > Gymnocypris eckloni. The sequence continues at coordinate 36,540,097 of CM050414.1, forward strand.
TAAACTGGCCTATCAATCATCTTGTCACAGCTAACATTTCATTTAACTTCCTACTGTATTAGATAGAAAAGAAGTATCTCATTGATCTGCCAGTCTCGGGTCTTTCATGCATAGGTCTCTGTTCATATTTTCTGCATAATGATGCATTTAAAAGTTAACGACCAAATGGATGTTTATAAAAGTTCACATTGCTGTTACAGATTAAATATAACATGGATAACAATAAATAAATATTTTTTTACCAGGTTAAATGTTGATTATTAGTAACTCAAACCCATTTTTGTAAACCTCTCTAACCTAACGGTCAATCGAGCGTCCACCACATTTTTAGTTTTTCTAATGCGTTTTATTCGTGTTTGTAGTTCTGGACCGAATCCTTTGCCAAAGCGCCATGGATTGTGGGCAATTTTAGCCATTAGAGTGTGCACAGTTCCACACTTCAAAAATCGACCTGAAATAGTAGACCATCCGGGTACTTTTGGCATACTCTTTTCAACATACTATGACTACAGCTCAGCGTTCAAGACCATAGTGCCCTCTAAGCTTGTAGTGAAACTTCGAGCTCTAGGTCTGAACAATTCTCTGTGCAGCTGGATCCTGGACTACCTGACAGGCAGACGGCAGGTGGTCAGAGTAGGCAGCAACATCTCCTCCCCGCTGATCCTCAACACTGGAGCCCCTCAGGGCTGTGTTCTCAGCCCTCTCCTGTGCACCCTGTACATGCATGACTGTGTAGCCACGCACAGCTCCAACGTCATCGTCAAAGTTGTGGATGACACAATGGTGGTAGGCCTGATCATCGACGGCGATGAATCAGCCTACAGAGAAGTACAGATTTGCTTCACATGAATAAATTATATTTTAAGGACTTCCGGGAGGCGCCATGTGAGAGCAAGACGCGTGTGCGAAAATTTTGCATCAATATGTGAAGCAAACTTAGCATTAACATTTAATTTTCACGTCATTAAGTTCAGAATACCCACTCAAGATGAACAAACCGAAAAAAAATCTCGTACAAGTGACCGCACCTCCAAGAGATATTCAAGACCACTGTGGCGGCAAGGCCAACATCGTGGCTAACAAGGAAGTGCTAGAGGGGATAGCTGCTCTTCAATCCAATTTTCAGTTATTAAAGTCGGAGATAGTTGAGGTTATTGACAAGAGACTAGACCAGTTCTCGACCTCCATAAAAGCAGAATTAACTGCTCTCAAAAAAGAAACTGATGTCACTATCTCGGCCATGAAAAGCATGATGGACGACCAAGCTAAAACAATGGCCAATCTCGAAAGCGTAGCGCAACATTTACTTGGATACGGTCTCCCAGCTACAAAAGATGTTGAAAAGCTAACAAGTAGTGTCTCACAACCCACTGAGAAATGCACAGACCTGGAAAGTCACAGTAGAAGGCAAAATCTGCGCATTCTAAACATTAAAGAGGGCGAGGAGACTGGATGCAAGACCACGGACTTTATTGCACACTTGCTAAAGAACGTGCTCTCTTTGGAAACCTTACCTTTGGTTGACCGCGCTCACAGATCTTTGAGGAAACATGCTGACAACACGTCATATCCCCGGGGCTTCATTGTTAAGATGCACTACTTTCACGATTGGCAGGACATCATCCGAAAAGCGGCTCAGCTCAAGTCCATCATTTACAACGGAGAGAGACTTCTGATATTCCCTGACCTCCCAGCTGCCATACTGAAACAGCGTGCCCGTTTTAACAAAGCTAAAGACATACTTCGAGATCGTACAGGGGTCCGTTTCGGATTTCTGTACCCAGCGAAGTTACGAGTTTCACACAACGGAAAGGAAATTTACTTCACAGATCCGGTACAAGCGATCACATTCGCAGAGCAGCACTTCGGGGAAGGGAACGTGTCGGCATCATAATCTCCTTCTGGAACTTTATAAACAGGTTACTGGACTGGGTTAAAATTCTGATCGAGCAACTTTTTTATTTTATTTTTATTCTTATTTTATTTTTTATTTTTTTTGCTCGACGTGATTTGTATTATATACATGTTATATGCTTCGCAGCTCAAATTAGTAAAGACTGAGTTGCTATGCGTGCAGACGGACATTCATAACACAAATAGGAACTTTTCACTGAGCTCCTGCTAGTCAGCTAACATCAGGTGGGCTGTATTGTTTTTTACAGTCAAGCGTAATGTTTCTTTAGGTAAAATTCTGATTTGATGTTCAAGCAAGCCTGTGTTTTCAGGTACGTTTCTGTTCTGTTTTCTCATTTTAATTCTGTTGTGATAAGGAATCGTGGGAGGGGATGTCTAATAGGGTTCTGTCTGTGGGTGCATTCTGCGGCGAGGGGAGGTAACAAACGCAATAACTAGGATGGCTGCTGCTCAAAGTAAAACGCCTGACAGGGAGGTGGGAGCATTGACCTTTTCTTCTTGGAACGTTAAAGGTCTAAACCATCCTGTTAAACGAAGTAAAGTGTTGTCGCATTTAAAATCTATAAACACTGACATCATATTCTTACAAGAAACACACTTTAAAAATGACTCTCCTTCCAAGCTAAGGTGGATAGGTCAGTCTTTTCACTCTTCATTTTCATCCAAGGCTAGGGGTACCGCTGTTTTAATAAGGAAAGGGGTTCCATTAAAGCATAGAGCTACGATTGCAGATAAGGAGGGGCGATTCATCATTGTTGTGGGAGAAATATTTTCAAGGCACATAACATTAGTTAACATTTATGGACCAAATTTTGATGATCCATGCTTTTTTCAAAATGTGTTTTCCCAGATTCCTGATATATCAGTTACTAATTTAATTATAGGGGGGGATTTTAACTGCGTCCTGGACCCATATTTAGACCGATCCTCTGCCCAGCGTGCTCCCCCCTCTAAATCCAGGGACTTTCTTAACATGTACATTAAAAATTCTAATGTTGGTGATGTATGGAGGCTAGCCAATCCAACGGGGAGAGATTACTCCTTTCATTCACAGGTCCACAATGTTTATACTCGTATTCGACTACTTTCTAGTTGATGTGAAGTTAATTCCCTTTACATTTAACGCCACCTATCATAATATTTTAATATCAGACCATAGTCCAATTACATTTGCTCTAAAGGTATCAGAAATTGCAACAACTCAACCATTGTGGCGGGCAGACCCCTATTTATTAAAGGACACAAAATTCTGTGAGTACTTGCATATGCAGCTAGAGTTATTTTTTGAGACCAATGATCAACCGAACACGTCATCTTCTCTTTTATGGGATACCTTTAAAGCATATTTACGGGGGTGCTTTATCTCCTTCCAGGGTGCAAAAAATAAACAAAATAGAGTAGCTTTACAATCGTTAGAAAAACAGCTTAGTAAATTAGATAACGAGAATGCTACAAAACCTTCTTTAGAACTGCATAAGAAAATATTAAATCTTAGATATCAATATAATCAGATTGTATCTGAAAAGTTTCAAGATCTTTAATATTTATGAAACAAAAATATTTGAATTTGGTGATAAGCCACACAAACTATTATCTAGACAGCTACGAAAGCTGGAAAATGACCGTACAATCCATCGAATAAAATCAAAATCCGGGACTTATTTATTATCTCCAATTGAAATTAATAATCGATTTAAACAATTTTATGAATCATTGTACACTAGTAATAAAACTGATGATTCTTCCACTATGGAGGCCTTTTTAAACGGATGTAATCTAACAACGCTAGACCAAGAGGACAGAGATAATTTCTTGGAGCTGATTTAACATTAGATGAATTAAAGGGCACCATAAAGTCACTTAAAGGAGGTAAATCCCCCGGTCCCGACGGAATCCCCTGTGAGGTAATAAAACATTTAACAATCTATTGGGACCTTATATGCTTAAAATGTTCTCCCATGCTTTGGAGGTGGGACAACTACCACAGTCATTTAACGAAGCGATAATTACAGTCCTACCTAAGAAGGGCAAAGATCCAGAGGAGGTTGGAGGATATAGGCCAATATCTCTCATTAATGTGGACCAAAAAATTTTAGCAAAGGCACTAGCCACTGGACTTAATACGCTTTTAGGAAAACTAGTAAATCCTGATCAGACAGGTTTTGTTCCAGGTCGCAGTTCCTTTAATAATCTTCGTCGCTTGTTTAATATTTTATACTCTTCCCAGACTAATCGATCTGATCTGGTGATTTTATCTCTTGATGCCGAAAAGGCATTTGACCAGGTAGAGTGGCCTTACCTCTTCGCTCTGTTACATAAATTCCATGTAGGAGAACATTTTATCACTTGGCTCAAAATTCTATATAAAAACCCTAGGGCACGTATACTCACAAATAAGATTTTATCACCATCTTTTGCTTTATTTAGGGGTACCCGACAAGGTTGCCCACTCTCTCCCCTTCTCTTTGCCCTGGCCATTGAGCCTCTAGCCTCTATTTTATATAAATACAATTTATTTATATGCGGACGACATCTTATTATATGTGACTAAACCCGCCTCTAGCATCCCCACAATCTTAAAAGTGATTGAACAGTACAGCTCATTTTCAGGCTACAGAATTAATTTAAACAAAAGTGAGCTCATGCCAGTAGGGCTTAAAGACCTTTCACAAATTTGCCCAGTCCAGTTTAAAATAGCTAAAGATAGATTTACCTACTTAGGAATCGTTGTAACTAGGAAGTTCAGCTTGCTACGAGAAGCCAACTATGCCCCCCTTTTAGAAAAAATTGAAAATAAATATTCTGTTCTGGAGGACTCTCCCTATTTCGTTAATAGGTAGAATAAATGCCATCAAGATGGTTTTTCTCCCGCAACTACTATATCTGTTACAAAACACCCCTTTATTTCTTCCTAAGTCTTTTTTTAAGCAACTAGACTCAATCATATTACCCTTTATTTGGAATTTATAAAAACCACAGAATTAATCAACTACATCTCTCCAAACCTAGAAGTGTAGGGGGTCTTGCCTTTCCAGACTTCCGCTGCTACTACTGGGCTGCTAACCTTAGAATTATTTCAATAATATTAAATAATAAAAGTGGACGACTCGACTGGCTCAGACTAGAACAAGATGAATGTACCCCATACAATCTTGGTGCTGTGATTCTTTCACCAACAAGCTGTAAAAAGCAAATGTACAGAAGCAGCCCTGTCATTAGTAGTGTTATTCGTATTTGGAAACAAATTAGAACTCATTTTGGGGTAGAGAAATTACCTTTACTAATTCCCATAGCTGACAACCCCTCTTTTATTCCTTCCATACTAGATAAAGGTTTTCAACAATGGATAAATGCAATTCACACAGTAAGCGATCTGTTTCAAGATGGTACCTTTATGTCCTTTGAAAAAATTCAGGAAAAATACAAACTTCATAGAAGTAATTTCTTTAGGTTCTTGCAAGTCAGGAATTATGTACAAGCTTATTTAGACCGGTCCGCAACAATTAGCCCTTCGTGTCTCGACACCTGCCTTAAAGACTGTTTTGGTAAAGGGAAAATGATTTCTTGCATCTATAATGCTCTCCAGGCCTCCCAATTACCTACTACATCTCCAATCAAACGCTTATGGGAGGAAGAATTAGGGTCAGAAATTTCCAATAAGGTATGGGCGGATAGCCTGGAAGAGATTAATAGATGTTCGATAAACTCCAGGCACTGCCTCATCCAGTTCAAAATCTTGCATCGGCTACACTACTCTAAGACAAAACTGTCTAGAATATTTCCAGGTGTTTCTCCTAAATGTGACAAATGCAAGACGGCTGATGCGACCCTGCTTCACAGTTATGCATTATGCTCCAGTCTTCAAAGCTTTTGGCGCAAGATTTTCGATGTCATTTCTAAAATTACTGGGCAACATATTGAACCGGATGAGTTTTTAATTGTGTTTGGGGTTTCAAAGCATGAGCTCCGTCTGTCCAAGTCTCAACAACGATTTCTTTCCTACGGACTTTTAATGGCCAAAAAGCTTATTTTAACATTCTGGAACAATAATCTGCCACCTCCCTTTCAGTTGTGGCTTGACGAACTTACTAATACATTACATCTGGAGCGTATACGGCTCTGTCTAAGCAATAGGAGACAACAGTTTTCTAAAACTTGGGAACCTTATATAAGGTATTTAGGGGAAGAAGGCAGCGGAGACTTGGAAGAGAGGGATGTTGAAGTAATTTGAGTTGGATCTAAGATCCATTCCACTTCCGTTTTTTATTTTAGTACCCCTCCTTATGTGGCGTGTACCAGACAGACAGAGTGAAAGTGAGTGGGTGGGTGGGTGGGTGGATGATTGTCACGTTGTTTTGTTTGTTTTAGAAGTTTCTGTATGTTAGGTATATGTTTGCATATACAGTGTAATCTTGGATGGCATGCACATGTACAGGATTAAGTTTATCGTATATGCAGATTTGTACACATGTATATATATGTATGTATGGATATAGTTAATAACTGCAGAAATAATTGTAATTTGTATGTTTATTTTTGTTTGCATAAGAAAATTTGGAGGAACTCCTGACTTGACTCTAAGCTTATGTGCTCTACATACTTCCCCAATAAAAAAATAAAATATATATATATTTTAAAATACATTAAAATAGAAAACTTGTATTTTAAATTGCAATAACATTACAAATAGATACAGCATCGATGAGCATAAGAAATGTCTTTAAAAAACTTGTATCCAAACTTTTGAACTGCAGTGTATTATACTGTAAAAATGTTTTCTCAGGTAACATAAAATGTACATAATTTAGTTAAAATCAAGGGTCAAATCAAATAAAAATAGCACATTAAAGTTAAAAGTTCCACACTTTTTGTGTGCGCTGTACAGGTCTGGTATAAAGAGTGTTTTTGCTCAGGTGACCGAAATGTCCGCCCAATAGACAAAAGTTTTGCTCAGCAAGAAAAAAAAATAGAGGGAACATTGCTCTCAACCAGAAAGCCCTGCAGAAAATAGTACAGACGGCCCAGCACATCGTCGGATAAAAGACGCTTTGGATAAAAGCATCTGCTAAATGACTAAATGTCGGAGGTGAGCTTCCCTCCCTCCAAGACATCTACACCCAGCGATGTGTGAGGAACGCACGGAAGATCATCAGAGACTCCTGCCACCTGAGCCATGAACTCTTCTCGCTGCTACCATCAGGCAGATCAGGACCCGAACCAGCAGAACGCGAGACAGCTTCTTCTTGCAGGCAATCAGACTGCTGAACTCCATATAGCAAAACGATACTTGCTCAACCACCTACCCCTAACCCTCACACTGAATTCCATCTACACACCAGCCACACTGACTCTGACAGCACTGTGGCATGTCTTGCATGGCATCGCTTAGAACACACGCAGCTCCATCTTCTCTTCTGCACTAACAACTACTGCACTGAACTTCGCAGTAAAACACTAACAGTATACATCACTGTAAGTCAATATAAAAGCTATACATACATCTATAAGTCTCTGGAGAATACAGGTTACTATGTGTATATTATGTAAATATGTGTATTGTATATTAGGTACAATTGTTTATTTTATATTGTACAAAGTGTGTATATTGTTGTCTATGTATATTGTAAATGTTCATATCTTGTTGCTTGTACTGCCATAGCACAGTCTTGTACCTAAGATTTTCACCTTCGGTACACTTGTGCACATGTGTGGCAATAAAGAGATTTGATTTGATTTTGATTTGAAGGAACTCAGGACACTCTGTGGTTCTTATGCTTTTAGGATTTACTTTTAGATTCTTATCTCCCATCTTGAGGAGGTGCTTGGCTTTTAGGGTTCTGCTCTCGATTGGTTTGGCTCATTCTTATCGAATATGAGTTTTTCTGTCAACATTGGTCAGACCTTTTCATCCTCTGTACTACTGACATGCGGGGTTCCTCAAGGGTCTATACTCGGCCCCATTTTATTCTCGTAATATATTTTACCTTTAGAGTCGATTTTTTTGTAAATATGGTTTTCCATTTTTATGCTGTTGACACACAAATGTATATGCCCTTTAAGAACAATGATGGTACTGCCCTTGATTCTCGTATAACAATTTTAATTGAGGTTAAGACCTGGTTATCATCCAATTTTAAAAAATGGTTATGAGAGTAAAACAGAGCTTGTCTGGTTTGGGGATTCTGCACTTACTGATCTGTTCAATTTAGATGAGCTGACCACTTATTGTCAACCTGTTGTCAAAAACATAGGGTTTTTGTTTGATAATGATCTGAAATTTGATAAACCGACTAACTCAGTCATTAAATCAAGTTTGTTTCACTTACAACTGTTGGCTAAGGTTGATTCGTTTCTCTCTTTTAGTGATCTCGAGAAGGCGATTCATGCATTTATCATGGTGAGACTTGATTATTGCTCTTTTTCCAGTATGTTTGCAGTTCATGTAAGCATATCTGACGATTCCAAGTAGCGAGGCCTTTTGTGTGTGTGTGTGTGTGTACACACACACACGTGTCTCTTACAGGTCCCGACCGCTTCCTCTTCCATTGAAACTTCAATCCATCCGTATTCTATGGAATCTGTATATGGAAATCATATGCCATCCCTTCCCCGCCTACCGTGGATTCATCCATCACATTTTCCATCTCAATCAAATCTGCTCACCACAATCGTGAAACATGACACAGTGTCTTCCGAAACTTCTTATCCCGCTGCCAACTATAACACCAAGATGCTGACTATCCCGATTTCACATCCCATTCCATATTCCACTTTATTGGCTCACTCTAAGTTTCCATGCTGGGTGAATTGAGTTACTGTTTGTCTTTATAGCTTCGGTCCTTAGCTTTCTTTAGCTTTGCTATCTGACGTCCATCTAGCTTAGTCTGAAATGCCCTTAAAAAATTCCTATGCAGCCGCTAAAAGGATATTTGTTGACTTGCATGTTGGGAAAGGGTCATTTCATTGTGGATTGATGTACAGTATTAGCAGGCTGTCTGCGCTGTCTGAACATGAATTGAAGGAAATGTCTTCTTGTGCAGTAGTTTTTTCCACCACTCCCACTGTGCGACTTTTGCAGTATATCCATGTAATTGTCATTTCCACCTACCAAGTGAAGACTTTAATTTGTATTACAGTATTTGCACACTTAGTGGCATTTGGACAATCATACCTATTGCTATTGTTGATACTAAACGTTAGTGATTAGAGCAAAGCTTTTAATGGTTTCTTCTAAAAATGTTAAGGTGCATTCCTGCAGCTGGAACAGTAAAATCATAGGTCATGGGTTCAATTCCTAGATAATGTATGAAGTGATCAAATGTAAACTTTGAATGCAGTTTAAGTCAATTTAGAAATAAATATCTGTTAAATGCATAAGTATATATTAAATGTCTAGTTGGATGAAAAATCTAAAATAATTGTGTTTCTCTTATCAACCATAACCATTTCATTTACATGTATCAATCATTAGAAGTAAAATAATATCCAGACACTTAAATGTATTATTTTAGATAATTTGTGTACACTTTTCATGTATATAAACTAGCTAAATAAATAATAATAAAGTCCATAAATAAATAATCAGCCAAACAGTTGTATTTATTTGTTATTTAGCAACAATGCATTAAATTGAACAAAAGTGACAGTATAGACATTTATAATGTCACAAAAGATTTCTATTTCAAATAAATGCTGTTCTTTTTATCTTCAAGTTCATCAAAGAATACTGAAATCCTGGGCCCGTATTCATAAAGATTCTAAGAATCCTCTCAGAGAGATCCTAATTTAGCTTAAACATTTCTAGCTAGGAGTCTTAGCTTAAAAGTGATTCAGGACCAATCTGAGAGCAACTCTGAGCAAGGAAAACACAAAAACTTTTATCTTAGTGAGGAGGCGGACCTGACCCTGTTGCTAGTCTTTTGATGACTGTGATTGGTTGGTGGTCCAACAAGGAAATTAAAGAGAGATTTTAAGAGTAGGATCTATTTTAAGCCTTCACATTGAAATTGCAGACATAATTTTATTTTCTGTTTTACCTTACTCTCTCTCTCTCTCTCTCTCTCTCTCTCTCTCTCTCTCTCTCTCTCACTCTCACACACACACACACATTATGTGTATATATATTTTCTTTATTTTTTACTTACCATGCTGTTAATTTCCTACTTAACGTATTTTACATTTAATCATTTAGCAGACGCTTTTATCCAAAACGACTTACAAATGAGGACAATAGAAGTAATAAAAACCAACAAAAGAGCAACAACATGCCAGTGTTATGACAAGTCTCGGTTAGCCGAACGCAGTACAAGTTTTTTTTTATTTAAGAAAACGAGTAGGTAGAATAGAAAAAAGAAAGCTAGTGTTAGTTTTTCTCTAATAAGATCGCTCACAAACACGATCCCTGCACGATCTAATGTGCAGCGTCTTATTAATTCACTGTCATGCATTGTGTGCAACACATTTCTTCTCCCTCTTAGTATTTCGACCATTTTCTCCGCTGCTAAAGAAACTCTTAAGCCTCTTAAAAGTCCTCGTTCGTACGCCTAACAATTTCGGACCTTAAGACCTCTTTTAAGGGTTAAGATGCTTTCTGAATTACTTTTTTCTTTACTATGATCTTTTCTTTAAATTTAAGAGGAAACACCCACATTTCTAAGAATTTTCTTAGAATTTTGTTACTAGGAGCAACTCTTAGCACTACGATTATTCATGAATACGGGCCCTGATGTTTCCACAAAATCATGAAGCAGCGCCACTGTTTTCGACATTCAACAATCAGAAATGTTTCTTGAGCAGCAAATCAGCATATTAGATTGATTTCTGAAGGATCTTGTGACACTGGAGTAATGATGCTGAAAATCCAGCTTTGATCACAGGAACAAATTACCTTTTAAAATGTATTCAAATAGAAATCAGGTATTTTGAATTGGAATACTATTTCAAAATTATTGCTGTATTTTTGACTAAATAAATGCAGCCTTGCTGAGTATAGGAAGCTTCTTTCAAAAGCAACTTTTGAACATTATTGTATACTTAATTAATTCTGAGACCTTTTGACAATAACATGTTAGTATGTTTTGTAGATAGAGCTTTTGTTTGATTGAGTACCTCGATTTGCGTGTTTTCTTGTCAGCATCTTGAGCTCAAGTGCTCCACAGCTCTGTGTTTTGTCCGCAGTTTTTTGCAGTAGTCAGTGGAAATGTGTCTATTTCTTACCATCATGAGGTATTTACCACTGCAAATGTACAAGCCTTTAGCCTTGTCCCCAGAGCCTCGTAAACCAATGAGATCGCGGCTTCCATGAGCTCATGGCGTGACCAGCCGGAGTCATTATTAATGAGGCACATGTATGGAGGCGCGAGTGTCTCCTGAGTTCTGAACCATATGCCCGCTTTGGCTTTGTTGGTTGTATTTTGAAACGAGCTGGGTGGGCAAAGGTACAGTATAAACAATTAAACCTATTGGGAAAAGCAAGCCCAAATGTTTAGATGTTTTGCAATAGTTTGGTTTTAAATTCTTCTCTGATCCTCTAGATATTGTAGCACTTGCACAGTGGAGAAATGCTTTCCATTTGTCATCGCCAAACAGTTGCCAAAAGAGACATGTTTGCATTTACATGCTTGCATGGTTTAGCTCTGAACCAAGATGGTTACCAAATAGCAGCTTTATCTTCAGGACAGTTTGACCCAGATTTACCGTACAAATTATTGACTATTCTACAGATCTTAAGGGCTTTAACCTCCAGAAAGGATCTGCATGTGTGTTTTCAGACTGTGTAGCGCAGGTCAAACCCAGTACATGACCGCTAACAGCTGTGAGGCCTAAAAGAAGCATCAGAAAACAGTTGGTCTGATGGTCTTCCGCAGGTTGTTCATTCACTCGGGATGGGCTGCTAGAAGCCGTTTGTTTGCATTTGCTCGGTGTGTTGAGAAGGTCCCTCTTTGTGATCCACCAGCTGTGCTTATTCAGCGTAACTCTTGAAACACTTCTTGAATTTTGGGTCAAGAATGTGCATGCAATGTGTAACAAAATAACAAAAATAACAAATAACAAAAATAACAAAAAATCAAAAGCTCTGACCAATTTGCCAAAAATCAAGGCTTTGAAAAACAGCGAAGAGTCTGGCAAATATCAAAACAACTTTTATTGTAACTTATGTTTGTAGAACAAATATAAAACATGAAAGTCATAATTTGCTCTCCCATATTGTCTACTTTCTGCATGATGATTTGCATCAGAGAAATAGTCCATATAATTGTGTTACTTGAAACTGAACACTTGTCTTTTGAATCATCCAAGGATAATTCAATGCTTTATCTGTTTGAGTTTCACTGTCAGAAAGAAATCTGTGACAGGATCTTTTGGGTTGGTGGATAGTTGGATCTTAGTCACTTGTCTGTTGTAGCACTGAAAAGTGGTTTGAGAACTAGACAAAATAATCCAAGTACATATAGCAATAAATGCTACTAAGTACAAATAATGTTAGATATTATTTATACTTAGTTTTGTTATTTTCACTTCAGTGTACAAATAGTCACTACAAGTATTTGACTATATATATAAATATATATATCACATCGCTTATCTGTACAGCTGATTTTTAACAAAAATATATTTGCAAAAAATTGCATATTTAATATTTTTTATATCTGACAACCTGAGTTGTTGTTGTTTATTTGTTTACATGATTATTTCATGTGTTTGAGTGTTGATTTCTGGTGAATTGCATTTAGGGGTCAAGTTGACCCACAACACAAGTTGAGTATCCAGATTTTTATCAGGAAAGGAGGGTTACATCTTCTGTAACCGGCAGTCATCAGCCACTCATTCCATTTAATGAATGTAAATGGGCATCGAGCTAAAAAAAATAAGTCCATATGAGACTTGAGACTTGTGTTGAGCAGTCGGATGTTCAGATCTGACTGTTTATCTATGCTTAGAAAGAAAAAGATGTCGGATTTACTTTTAAAATATTTTTCCTCAGATATTGCCATTCAATTTCACAGATAATTAAACATAAATTTAAAATCGCAAGTTAAAATATATTGCACAATATTTAAAAATGAAAACAACATTTTCTTAATTGATTTCAATGGTCACGGATTGAAAAATAATAAGCGTAAATAAAAAAATGAATAACGCATTTTATTTAAATAATAAGCATGAATCAAAACTTTAAACATATTTAAAATCATAATGAGGCACATTTTAGAGACGTCACCGCCCCTCTTCGACTGATTGGTGAGGAGGAGCTGTCAATCAAGAACTAGAGGACCAATGATGACGCTTGAGCCCGCGCTGATATACATGGAACTCTAACTGCAACATTTGGAAAAGCAAGCGCAGAATGTGGAAACAAGAGCAAAGGGAAAAACAGCATAAGCATACAACAAATTAAAATATGAGCAGAAAAAAACTGAGAGATGTAAACACGGCAAACATGTTTTTGAGCGCAAATCAGATATTTTTGCATAAATATAAAAATTGTGCAATTTGATTTCAAATGTGTTTAAAGTTTTGATTCATGCTTATTATTTAAAAAATGCGTTATAAATTTTTGATTTACACTTAATCATTTTCTATCCGTGACCATTGTTATGCTATTCTGTTGCTTTCATTTTTAAATCTTGTGCAATATATTTTAATTTGCGTTTTTAAATTTGTTTTCACGCTTGTTATTTTTTAATCCGTGACTGCAGTACTTTAGGCGGGAATCTGATCCCATCATTCTGCAGACTTCACATTTTCTTTGCTGATTTTTGGCTAAATAAATGGTGTGGAGAATTGATTTAAACATGGTACAATGTTTTAAATGGAGCGCTGAACTCTCAATCATGTTAGTCATATTATTTAAGAAACATGAACATGGTGAATGATTGGTGTTGAATTATTGTGTTATAGTAGCTTCTGATCACTGAACGTTCCTGTTTTCCTTCAGCTGATCAGCCGGAAGGACAAGGCCACGCTTGAGAAGCTGGACTATCTGACCTCCAAAGAGGAGAACTGTGCCAGGATGAGAGAGTACATCCGCTCCCTCAAGATGGTGCCCTGCATCCCTTACCTGGGTGAGTCCTCATCAAACGTGCTTTACTTCACCTTCCAGTGGTGTAAATGAACCGGAGGAACATTTGACTGACGAGGGATCAGGGTTTGTCTGGTTACTGCTGTCTTGTTTGCCCCTGCTGGTAGATTCTGTAAATACATCACATGCTTCTACTAATCTTTCTACAATGTCGACCTTTCAAAATTAGCCATGTATTTTTTAAATAATTTTTTTGGCATGCAACATTTACAGTACTACCGTTTAAAATGTGGGGTTGGTACGAAAGTTATGGTTTATAAAGAAGTCTCTTCTGGTCACCAACGCTGTATTTTATTCTGCATTTATTTGATCAAAACAGAAATATTGTGAAGTGTTATTAGAGTTTAAAATAACTATTTCTATTTGAATATACTGTAAAATGTAATTTCAATTCAAGATTATTTGTATAGCGCTTTTTACGATACAATCATTGCAAAGCAGCTTTACGGGAAATTACGTTTCTACAATAGATTTTATATTGTAGAAACTTAATATATTTAACTTATGGCAAAATTAGTTTAATTCTGTTTACTGTCTGAGGTTTGGCTTCCTCTGAGGTCCTCCGAGGGGTTGTCATCGTCTCTTCTCAGGTGTTCGGTCATCTCAGATCATTTAAGGGTTAATTCCAGACTAAAGGCCCGTACACACCGGGACGAATATCGGCGCGCATTATTCGCCAGCATTTTTCAACGCGTTTTTTGTGTTCACACCCAAGCGATTTTTGCTGACGATGAGCCGAGTGAACATGCAAATTCATTCCCTGACATTAGATGGCGCTTAATGTAAAACAGAAATACCCGGTACACAAGGTGGCGCTGCAACTTTACGCTTCTGACACTCGCTTGTCAGAAGAAGAAGAGAAACAAGTATTTATGGCGCTTGTCAAAATCATACAAAGAAAACATGGATATTTCAAGTACCAGCAGCTCCAGCGATGAAGAAATTATTGTTCTGTTGAATGAGGAAAGACGCCGACGCCGGCGGTGTAGACGCTACTTGGCGTATATCTTCTTCGTCGTTAAGTATTTGTGCTCGGCAAGACTGTTTTGTGTTTGAGCGCCCCCAAGATGTGCTTTACTGTAACTTCAGCTGCTCCAGACACGTGAACAAAAGCACCAATCTCATTGGTCGGATAGTTTTTGATGCGGTGCGTCAAACCAAAAAAACTAACCCGAGGTGTTTTTAAAAAAAATGACGCTTTTACGCGTGGCGTTTTTCGCGTCGGTGTGCACACTCACATTGGCGCCTTTGTTTAGTCACGAGGCGTTAAACGTGAATATTGGAATTATCAAAGCTGAATTACTCCAGTGTCACGTGATCCTTCAGAAATCATTCTAATATGCTGATTTGCTGCTCAAGAAACATGATTATTATTATCAAAGTGTTGTTTCATATTTTTGTGAAAAACATATTTATTTGGATAGAAAGTAATAAAAAAAAAACTTTCAATATAAATTTATTTGTGATATGAATACTTTTTAGTTTATTTTACTGTCACTTTTGATCAATTTAATGCATCCTTGCTAAATACAAGTATTAATTTTGAACGGCAGTGTATATATTTATATTATTTAATTGTATTATGGTACGTTTTATTAGTGCTTGATTCTTTTTTAGAGATTCATAAAAGCTTGAAATTGGCTTCGTATGTCTATATGTATGCATATAATGTATCACATTTGAACATATTGAGACATTGAGTCATCCTTTCATAAATACATTGAACTTCATTCATGTCAGATTTGTGTCTAGCTAAATCATTCTTGAAAACATCTGATGTAAAATGTCACATTCAATTCAATGCAACAGTTTCTGTAATAATATACACATTTGTTCTGTTCATGTTTCGTGGGGCTAAATGTTTGTAATTAATTGTATCGTTTCATGAAATGTGTGGAAATCTACAAGCTCTGTTTTCTGAGCCTTTGTATTTCTGATTTAATCCTTGAGCTCTTCTTTTAAAGAATATCATGGCAATTTTGGTCATTTCACTAAGTTTCTAAAACATAATGAGAGCATGCATAATGCACGCTTTCTCAATTCGATATCTTCCTTGGAACAAGTACTCTCAGCATTTAAATATGAAACATGCAATTGAGATTAGTAGTTTTCTTATTTTAGGCATTTGTCAGTGTTTTCCCATGTTCTCTCACTCTCCCTCTGAACTCAATCAGAGAGATCACAGACGTACGGTTCTCATTACCTCACAGATCCTCAGTTAGTCTGGAGACTCAACAATACATTGATTCCAAACCCTCTGCTGTTACATGAATAACAGTGATCAGGGAAAACTATGTCTCATATTCCTCAGCACTTACAGCTGCTGTTCTGATTCAACTCAAATTGGGTGAAGATGGAGGGATACACATATTAAAAGCCCATATCAGGTATTCTGGGTTTGATTTATAGACATGTCACAGGCGCTGTTTCTTTAGGTTTGTCCAAGTATTAATTGTACAGACTGTACTCGCGTTCTTGCAGTTCTTGGACATGTAGTTGGTAGATTTATGCACCAAAAACCATTAACTAAACAAAGTATTATCCAGGGGGCGATTCCATGATTTTAATTTTAAGGGGCTCAGCCCCCAATGAGGGTATAATAATTAAAATAATTAAAATGTACTAATATGGTAGGGTGGTATTAACTTATTGCAGTATTCCACTGTATTGTATGGGATAACATTTGAGTACTGAATAAGCCAAATACAAGTCTTTCTGAACACACACACACACACACACACACACACACACACACACACACACACACACACAGCTGTTTACTGTAGAAACACAACTTTTTACTGGTTGCATTTCTAGTACAAGCCTCTTTCTTCAGCTCAAGTACAAACCTCTTATGGTCAAGTACTGTCTGTCACGGTCTTCAATCATTTCTGTGCATGACTATATGGATGTTAATGCCACATGCACAATTGCAATATTTTTAGGAGAGCCAAGTAGAAATTTAGGGTAAAGCTCCCCTAAAAATGGCTTAGCGACGCCCTTGGTATTATCCTTCTTGCAGCTTATTCTGGCCCAAAATTGTTCACTTAGATAATAAGAGATTGTTTGTCTGACATGAAAAGCCACAAACCACTGTTTTAGTTTTTATCTGCCATTTGGTCTGAAATACAGTAATATTTGGCTGGCAAACAAAAGTATTGAGAAACAACATGTCTTCCTTCCTGTGTGCAATATGTCTGTGGGCTTTGACCTTGTTATTTTGGACTAAAAAATTGTGCAGTTTTTCTATTTGTTCATTTTGTGAAAGTTAAATAACACAGTTCTTACATTTATGGTTTATGACTTACAAAAGAGGAACAAATGTAATTCGTCACTGAGCCAATAATATTCGTAATATGCAAGGATGTTTTGACAACTAGATTAGGAAGCAAACTAGATATTAATCAGCACATCATGTAATTCATTTTCTGGAAATTGGTAATCGATTGACAGCCCTACTAAAAAGCCTAAAAGTGCACCAGAAAACAAGAGGCGTTTAATATGAGAACTGACTGACTCCAGCACAATCTTTATACATAAACTTACTAATATCTTCATGTGTTGATGTGACCCAGCACATGGTATTCAGCCCTGTCCCAAATGGAACACTTCATGTGCACTTGTGTCTTATGGAGTTACCACGGCCGCGGCGTGTGCGTGTCCGTTAAGTCCACGGGTGTCCCATTCCTCATTTTAGCGTTCAGAAGGGTGCTCGCGAGTGCCCAATTTGCGGCCGTTATGCGCCCTCGATCCGCACTTCTGCCGAGCCTGCGCTGGGGCGAGCTCCGCAGCAGACTTCTACCCGACAGTCAAAGCGGCATTACGTCACGAAAGTGTGGACTCCGAGGAAGACCGTGAGGGTTTAGGGTGCATGTACTTGTCCTAGTGCCCTTGAAATGCCCTGTCGTGCTGAACAGTCAGCGTGTTCTCTCTTTTACGTCGGCTCTTTATGTCCATTATTTGCAGTCATGGGCATCTGCTTACAGTAAACATGGACAGAATGCCACCGAAGCTCTCATTATCTGTTGCACACTTCTATACTATCTTAAAATCTCTTTATTAAGTTCATCCCAAAATTAAAATGTGCTGAAATGTTTAGGTGTAGATAAGTATGTTTCTTCATTGGAACAAATTTAGCATTCCATCACTTGCTCACCAATGGATCCTCTGCAGTGAATGGGTGCCGTCAGAATGAGAGTCCAAACAGCTCCACATTTGTACTGTTTTCACTCATCTAAACAGTGATGTGCATTTATATCTCCTGATCGAGATGAAACAATGTTTTTACTGAATTAAAATAGTATTGATAGATGGAAGTTACGGTATGTCGTTAAAAATGTATTTGATGGATTTTTTTTTTTTTTTACAAACACTTTTCACTTCTCAATACATTGCTTGACTGGAGTGTGGATTACTTGTGGATTATTGTGATGTTTTTATCAGCTGTTTGTACTCTCATTCTGACGGCACCCATTCACTGCAGAGGATTAGTTGGTGAGCAAGTAATTTAAAGCTACTTTCTCCAAATCTGATGACGAAACAAACTCATCTACATTCTGGAAGGCCTGAGGGTGAGTCAATTTTAAGCAAATGTTCATTTTTGGGTGAACTGTTCTTTTAAAATATGTCCCTGATCTTGATTCAACAAAATATGTTATTCTAAGGACTTTCCCCTCTGGTCACCTGTCATTTTTACAATTAAATTAATATTTGATTACTAAAATCAATTCCACCATTCTCTTTTTCCTCAACAATATCCTGTTTAAATTGGAAATACTTTGCATTACAGAAATAAAATGGCTTGTAAATGCCAATTTAATTTCATACTTGACTTGAATGTATTCTCCAGTCATTTACTAGACTTCCTTCATTTAGAAACTAATGTTAATGACACAGTTTTCATTTATAATGATGGGTCTGTTTGGGTCTGTTCTCTTGCGCTCTCTTGAGTCTCCCGTAGGGCCCTTTAGAGCCTTGAGTTGCTTGTAGAAGTGAAAACATTGAGGACTGAGCTCAGTCTTTTGTGTTTATGATGTATTGTAGTCGGTAAGACTTGTGTATGTTTTTTTGCAGCTGAACTCAAAAGAGCTTACTCCATAGTAGCTGTACATAATTTATTATAAAATTCTGTAAGTACATAACACAACCATACTTTGCATTACAAAAACACTCACAGTTTCTATATACAAATGGTTTCAAAACAGCACTCAGTCTAAAGGACCAGAATGAAATCATTCATGGACATATGAATGCAGAGCACAATGTTACACTATAACAATAATATACAAGACATGTTTTGCGTTAGTGATTTTTGCAGAGGGGTTGCTTTTGTGGTTTAAATGTGTTCATTGAACCAAGTCATGCCTTTTTAAATGACAAATGAGGGAGAAAATAGATACATACACAATGACAAGGCTAGATTTACCTCTGTATTTTTTGCATGAGAAATCCTATGTAGTCCACTTTAAGACACAATGTACTTCATTGTTGATTCACATCTCCTAAGCTAAATTAATCTAGTAAATAGGTGCAAAGACAATGACTGGCTAGATTTACCTCTAAATTATGACAGAAGTTTAATTTCTGCATCAAAAATACTGTTTAAATGTCCAAATATCCGGGGCACAATTGTAGGGCACCCTGTATTGGAAGTCAATGCTAGAAACAGATCAACAGATGCCTCCATCAGTACGTAACAGGTCATGTTTTCTAGCACTAATGTAAACTCAAAATAACAGTTCTTCAAGGTTAGACTTCTTACAGTGAGAATACGTTGACCAGATGCCTGTTAAGATCAGGTCGCATAAACATACAGACCATTGGAAGCACCCTTGTAAGGATGCACACGTGGAACCTGAGTTGCCAGGTTTGTCCGACTGAAGATTTTCTAGTATTTTCACTTGGTCTTCAGTGTCCTCATTGCCTGTGCATCCTTGGGAAGAATCCCAAGAAGACATGAGTTGTGTCTCCTTCATGAAATGATTGCACTTTCTTATTTCTGGATTTGGATATATGACTGCATATTATGAATTTGTAATGAAGTAAGCAATCAATAATTAACAAAAAAATTAACATTGCACTTTTTACAGCGTTTTTTTATTTATAGTTATGACACATCAGCCTTGCGTTTTCCTTCACGTGATGTTCTAATGGAAAGTATTTGGATTCGGTCTGATCATCATAGTGACCTTCTTCAAGGAATAGGATCCACCGCGGAACTCGGCCCAGTAAACTCCATCCTGGTAGCGGCTGCGGTAATGGCCACCGCGGTACCACACGCCGTTCAGGTTGGAGTGGGCGCAGGCGTTGTACCACCAGCCCCCCTTCTGATAGTGGGCACAGTTTCCTGTATGAGAGGAAATTAGGTTTTTGAGCTCATGAACTCTAGTTGCATTCCAAATGGCACACTATGCACTTGTACACTATGTATTTATGCACTGTATGCTCTGCTGTGTAGTATATGAATTTTGTCATTCATCATCGGAGTCTGATAGCCCCGCCCCCTCCACTACGTAATTAAATCTGCGACTGTTGAGTGCATAATGCATCCAACATTCCACACTTTGTTTTTTCGGTCAATTAAGTGCATCATTAGGGTATTCAAAGTGCACTTTTTCTTTTTGGTATTTTCATATTGAACACACTTTTGGAATAATGCAGAAAATAAGGTCTGTGACTAACAAAGGTTTGATTCATGTGCGTTTTTGCTCAAGATAATCGTCACAAATGAACAAACCTTCATGAATTTTGAAGCCTACGGTAAATAAAATCGCCAAAAGTAAATAGCTAAACGTAGGCTATAAACAAACTACACCATGGTCACATGACTTCAACATCGCCACCATTAAGCTTCCGACTACACTTCCAATCTTTAGTTAAAATTGGAAAGTTTGAGATGCAATAGTTTTAAAGAATTGACTACAAACACAGCAAGGCTTTGAAAATTATTAATGAGTAGCGTTTAATATCCCTGGCAAACAACCACATTTTTAAGACGCAAAAACAAAATACTAAAACTCAAGGGGGGTGTTACTGATCAGATAAAATTATAGTTTTTATATATATTTTCAATGTTTTATTTGAGATTTTCTAATTTCATTTGAAAATTTTAGTATGTGTGTTTTTGTTATTGTTTTAGTTTTATTATTTTTTGTGTGTGTGTATAACAGCAGCCATATCATCCTGCAGTCCTTATAAAGAGTAGGGATGTAATCACCCTGCAGCCCAAGACCACTGGCCTCTGACCATCATGGTCTTATTATCCCCATACACTGATTGGCTTCATCACTGTCTCCTCTCCATCAGTAAGTTGGTGTGTGGTGGGCGTTCTGGTACCTGTGTAAAGCACTATGGCTGCCGTCACATCATCCAGGTGGATGCTGCACACTGGTGGTGGATGAGGAGATACCCCCCTTACTATGTAAAGCGCTTTGAGTCCCCAGAAAAGCACTATATAAATGAAGAGCTCTTTTCCAAAACGCGATAAACGCCAAATTTAATGCCATTTTGCTGTGTACTGAACCTATTCACTGCTCCATCAATGTTTCATGCCAAATCGCTATTTCCTTGGAGGCGCTCTAGCGACTTGTTAGGCTTGTTTAACATGTTCAGACTGAGCCAACAGACCATTTTAACATGATAAATTGAATATTAACAAAATGTATGGGTCTAGGTAAAAAAATGTCATTTTCATGAAAACTATTAAAATGGATTTATAGCGTTTTGGAAAAGAGCTCTTCAAATGTAACTAATTATTATTGTTATTTTATATATGCATGTATATGTGTATTTATATATATATATATATAATATGTGTGGTTTTTCAGTTAAAAAAAGTTTAACTTTTTTAGTTTTTATTTTAAGTAATGATTATTTAATGGTTTTCATTTTATTTTCAATTGAACTGCACGGTAAAAAAATTGTGTTGCCTTACATTTTTCAGTTTAGTCAACTTAATTGTTAAGTTGTACTAAGTGACAACTTGGATGTATGAACCGTAAAATCAATAATGCGAGCTTGATTCTGTATTTTAGTAATCTGCACATTTTAAAGCCCTTATTGGACAGTGAACCTGTGTAAAGCAGTTGGTTGTGATCGGGACGCGTCCCCCACAGTATTCAGAGCAGTGCTGGTTTGATACCTGTGTACACGTCGTGATCTCTGTCCAGGGTGGTGAACTGTTTCCCGTTGTGCCAGGTGAGCGAATCCCCAGCGTTTCCACTGTAACGGCCCACCCGCAGCCTGTAGAAATCCGCCTCCGTCTCCAAACGGAAGCTGGCGTATTCTGCAAACGTCTTCCTGCCAGACCAGTCCTCCAGCGTCACCAGCAGCTTATAGTTGTCCTGGTTGGTCAGCCAGTAGATGTTCTCCAAACCAAGCCAGTATTCACCATCGATGTTCCCAAATCCTTGCTAAGATAGAAAATACAAAAAAGAGATTGTTACTCAAACAGTTACAGCTTCAAAAAAATAAAAAATCTATATTAATGTACAAATATACAATTATTTAACTGCATGATGTCCACTGCAGTCAATGGTTATCAAAGATTTACCTCCTTAATCATAGTTCTATATCACTGTTGACTTGTTTTTGTATTTATGAAAGATGAGAATTAGATATATTGACTTGACACACAAAATCATAATTTTTGTTTTTGTTAAATCATAATAGCTGAAGAAGGTTATGCATTAAGTACCACTGAAATATTTGCTGCTATTTTCTGTTCCGATAGAGATGTGTAGCTCTCTCAAAATACATTATTTTGGGGAAATATGTGCATGTGTGTAATTGTTATATTTGATATGATTTTGTTATTATATGTAATATTATGTTTTTTAAATATATAAGTACATATGTACAGTTTATATTTAAGATTACTGGTTAAATCTGTGAAATGCACTGACAAAGTCTTTTGTGGCATGTCGTTTTATTCAAAAGGTGTCATGCTCATTCTTGTTTTATACACTCTCTGTGAGATCTTGAGCTGAACACCTAGTATAGCGTGAGGAAGCAGAACTCACTAATGCATGTGATAAATCACCAGCTAAGACTTTCACTCCAGATGACTGTGTTACTCATTGTTTAAAGAAATAGTTAAACCAGACAATACAATTCTGTCATTATTTCCTCACACCCACAAGTCCTTTCAAACCTGAATGCGGTTAGTTTTTCCATGCAACACAATTAAGTAATTTTAAAGAATCTTTATGCAACATTCAATTTTGCATTCAAATTCAAAAGTGGCATGTGGAGATCATTAATGCCAAAGGAATTTTATTATTTTCACAGATGTTCATTGTATTCAACTGTATAGAAATTATTCCTTAAAATTGAACCTTTCATGGTCAATGGAATTAAAAACAAAAAAGCTTCATGAATGCATCACTCACTAGTAGTTTTAGAAACATTTAGTTTTTTTAAACAGTAGTCTTTTATGTGTAATGCATTATAAAATAAATGTATACAATGTATTTATTTAATGGAATTGATATGTAATGCATTTTAAAATGGTTATTTTAGTGCTTTTCCAAATTCAAAATGTCATTGGGACATTTCCCTTCACGTTGGCTCTTCTGGTCCTGATTTCAGTTCTGGGCACTGATGACATCAACAGTGTTTCCGTCAGACAGTGTTTTTGTGGAAAAGCCCTGGCCCCTGTTTGAAAACCTTACCCATCTTGCGTAACCGAATTCCTTTGACGTTTGAAAGCGATGTTCTGGATGATTTCAAAAATCACAAAAAGCCGCAGTTTGCTGTGAGACTGGCCGGTTAATACATTTTGTCATGAAGTCTCTGAACGCACGCATGCCAGGGTTTCAGAACAATGTGTGTCTCATTACTTTAATTAACTGTGACTAAGAGAAGTTCTAGGGGAGTTCCTGCTGTTATCCAATAATGGAGATCTGAAGCATTGCATACAGTTTTATCAGTGCTAAGTGATGAGGTATGTATGCATGACCTCATTATAAAAACATCATCTTCATTTGCATGATACATTCCCTCATAGACTTACACTTAGGGTGTGACGATACACTTAGCTCTCGAGACAAGACTATACATTATATTGGGTTCATAAGAACAAGACGAGATTATATTTTACACTACTTTTAAGAAATCACAAACTGCAAAACAATGCAGGTGCATTTTGAAATGTTTCGACTAATCATCTTGTAATGAACATCTCTTCAGTTCTACAGTTCTCCGTTCAGATCTGCAGATTCATTTAGTAAAGTGTATTGCCCGGAGATGCACAACAGTTCTGGTGGCTTTGTTTGGAGCTATTTCATTCGTGAATACTGAGACTAAAATTTAACACGATAGTAACTTCATGTTTATTGAACTAATTTATAAAATCACATTACACATGTTCTATATTCAATAAATAGCGTCACGCTTTAATACTGCAAGATCACAACCCTGTTTATTACACTGTAACAAAAAAAGTTATTTTGAAATTTAAAAAAAGATAATTACAGTATGTTTTACACAATTAATATTATTTCAAGTTTATCAGCTTCACAATTATTAAATGTACTATCAATTTCTGAGTGAAAATTGTTTCTATACCATTTCTTTCATAGTTTGGTTGTGGTTAATACTAAGGGATATTTTGACATAATTTTGTATGAAAATCAACGCTGAGCTGGATTGTGCCGAGTCATGATACTGTCCTGTTCTGTAGAGCTTCTTATAGTTACAGTAAATTTGCTTCATAAGAACTTCTGCAAACTTTGCACTTAACTGAGTTAAGCATTCAACTATAAACTGAGCTGAATAATTGCACCTATCGTTTTAGTACTGCTTTACAGCTGAAGTATGTTCCTAACTGAAGAACATTGACAGTGTTATTTTCCGGTTGAATCATCTGAAACTGCTTTGAAACAATCTGTTTCATATAAAGCATTATATAAATAAATGTGACTTGACTTGGAGCTTAATTTGTACTGAACACAGACTATTTGTTTAAAAACATGTTATGCAACTTTACACATTATTAAAGTTACACTTTATTTTATGTCACCCCAAAATCTGAACACAAACTTTTTTCTGACCTTATACGTCTCCCAGTTTCGGAAGAAGTTGACCGATCCGTCCATGCGTCGCTGTATGACGGTCCAGCCGCCGGGGTCGTGTCTCTGGTCACACCAGACCTGCATCAGTTTGTTGGTGTTCTCCGGCTTCACCAGATACATGCCGCTGTTGGCGTGGCCTTCCTCTAGAGCCAGCAAACAGTCTTTGAACGGCCCTGTTTTGGAAAGCAAACACATACAATATTAAATTCATGGTTGTCTCTACAGCATCTCTGAAAATCAAATCAGATGTGGTTTATAGCTGCTTTAGATTATATATGGTCATCGCTAGCCATGGATCCAGATGTTTTGTGGATAGCTGATTAGGTTTGATTTTCTAAGAGAACAGAATTGCGAAAGAAAGTCACTTATTGATGAGCAATGCCTGGCCAGGACCTCCGAGAGATTGTTTTGTATTTAGTCTGTTTCTGTCTGTTGAGTTTGATGCATCCCAACTGTGTTGTGACTATTGGATTGTAGTGTTTCTTAGGTGTAAAAATGTCAGATTTACTAAACATATTGAATGCATGAACCTGTATAATAAGTGTGTCATGCGATTTTGGTCCTCACTGACCTCATATGGTTATGCCATGCACTTATGCAACCATTGTAGCAGAGATGCAGTTTTTTCATCTGGACTCAGTAGTTTCCAGCAGCACATTTGAGGCAATGCTGTTTTCATTATGACTGCATGTTCTCCACACCTTTTTGGGCAACGTACAAACTGCCTTAAGAGATGGAAAATCATCTATAAAATGAACATACCGGCTCTGCTACTGACTGAACCCTTCCTGCCTCCAGCATCCCTGTAAAGGAGACTAATGAGTTTGCAAACAAGCGTCAGTCTCAAGAGCCAAATCACACCTCTGTTCTCAGACGGGATCCTTCAGGTCCTTGTTTCCATATTGTCTAGCCTCTTTGGCATCTTTCTCCCAAAGGTTGAAATGCTTGAAAGTGAATGAATTTGGTAGAAGATGCTAGGATGAGGGCAGCTCTTGAAGTAAGATCGCAGAATTTGGTACTTCTTAGAAACAGACACCGATTGCATTCAAATTTACACAAAAGAGGCTTGTTTTGTTTGCCATGGATACATTGCAGGAGATCTGATAGAGAGGGAGCTGCATTGATGATTTATTCAAAAAGAAGCAGCTGTGAGAAATGTATTGAACTGGATTAAAATAATTGTTCATCCAAAAGTGTCCTCACCCTCAAACCATCCAAGATGTAAATGAGTTTGTTTCTTCATCAGATTTGGAAAGATTACATCTTACAGTCCAAACAGCTGATAAAAGCATTCATAATCCACACCACTCCAGTCCAACAGTTAACAACTTATGAAGTCAAAAGCTGTGTGTTCGTAAGAATACAATTCATCATTAAGACATTTAACTTTAACTTGTTGCTTTTTGTTAAAATATGAGTCTGTAATCCATATTAATGCTTCCTCCAGAGAAAAAGTCCAATCCCTGTTGTCTTTCACATCAGTAATGCTACATTTCTCCAAATCTGTTCCCATGAAGAAACAATCTCATCTTGGATGGAATGAGGGTGAGTCATTGTCAGCAAATGTCAATTTTTGGGGTGAACTTTTTCTTTAAGTGTGAGCATGCAAATTGTACGTCGTCAGTAGAGAGGCAGGTCAAATTGATATCATACCAATTATGAACCGTATCTTACTCTAATAAAGTTACCAGATTTATAGCGAGGCGTTCATCCATAGGTCAGCTGCTTTCAGATTCAAATTATCTTTCACATTTCATATCTCTCACTTGTTGTTTCTCCCTCAAAAAGTCATAGAAAAATACAAAGGGATCTCTTCAGACGGATTTGATTCGTCACAGTTTTTGTTCTCATTAGTCTCGGCCTTTTCTGTGACTGCTGTTTTTGACATTTCTAGTCAGATTAGTAGATTTGCTGTCTGCTGCTGAACAATCAAGCAATAGGATCTCCAAAGGACACGTCTGGAATCAATCCGCTTGTGACCCGATCGTTTTCCAGACTATTAATGAGCAAGTCATGAGTAAGAACTACTCACAGTCTGCTCTGAAGTTACTGATCTCTGTCTGAAAGCACCTTCTGTATTCTGTGTAAGGTTTTAGACAATTGTTCATCAGCCCTCTTCTTTTATGCATAAGAACATTTATTTAGTTATCATGCAAAACCTCATTTTCACTGGTGTTCACATGTTAAATGCATTGCATAAACAGGACATTTAATCTCTTAGAATAGTTTCCCCAAAAAATATTTGAATAAAACAAATATAATTTATTTTTTGATTATATTATGCACCACAGTTGAGCTTCAGACCAGTTTTGATCCACCAAAATGATTTGCATTGGAATTTTTTCCATCCTCAAATATTTTCATATGCTGTATTGGATAAAGGCATCTGAAAAATGGCAAATGTTTTTCATTTATGCTTTTAGCTGCTGCTTTTATCCAAAGCGAAAAAAGGCAATGTGTAATTATATATTTTGCATATCATTATATGACATTTATGTTTGCATGTGTTAATGGCAGAAGACATGTGGAAACTAAGACTAAATGTGCTGTGCATAAGATGAAGTAGTAAGTTGTGTTACTGGTGCAGTGTGGGATGTTTATTAGCACTGTGCCGTCAGCTGACACATGTTGTTATGCGAGCGTGAATGTTAAAACAAAGCATATTAACAAGCTGCAAGTTTTAGTTGTGAGCAAAAATCTTGCTAATAACTTCCAGAAGCGTGATTTAATGGCATGTTATAAAGACAACAAGGCATCAAGATGGATTTACAGAGGACTGCAGTGGATATAGTATAGAAGCGTACTTCTGCCATGGACTACAAATATTGTAAAAAGGAACGGCGACTTTTGATCTCACAAATCTGAGTTCACCTCACAATTTTTTTTTTTTCATGTAATTAAAAACACATTTTAGAGAGAGGTAATTGTAACTTTTTCTACATTGTAAGTGTATATCTCACAATTCCATCTTCTCAGAATTGCACGTTTATGTCTCACAGTTCTAGGTTTGTATTTCGCACTTCTGACTGTTTCTCTCAGAATTGAAAAGTCACAATCACCTTTTTTTGAATTCCATGTTGGAAACATGCTTCCATAACTTACCATGCATGTGTGTTTTGGTGATATGAGGGAGATTTCAGGAAAGTGTGAATTGATACATAATCACAACGATGTACCGGCATACCGTCATTTACGTTCCTACACTGCATTTAATTTGTACAGCCACATTTGAAGACAACGATCCACAGTTACCACAAAGAAGTTACTTTAAGAACACTTAAACAGACCCTTTCCGTCAAACCACATATTTCTCTGCTGAATGGTGTCTGGAATCCACTATTTAAGGACTTTAAAGTGCTTCATGTCTTTGAGGGTTTTCCTCCCAAGATTAATGTGCAGTCTTAGTTCAGAAGATGTGTTGCCAAATGATTGTGTTGTAATGGGACGGAGGCCAAGCTCCGAGTGATCAGCAGCAGGAAAATCCACGTGTTGCTTGTGTGGCTGAACTTTTAGGCTGTTTTCTTTGGAAGCACTGATGTAACCAAACCACTTAGGCGTATCCATACTTATTTATCATACTCTGTGTGCAAAAGACAATTAACCTTGTAAATCCACTGAAACGCTGATCGCTGGCTGTGTAATGTTTAGATGTTTCTCATTACTCGCCCTGATCCTGTTGCGTATACATAATGTTTTGCAGAAGTGTGTGTTGTGGAGACTTGCGTCATGATTTTGTGAGGAAATGTTTTCTTGAATATTTTCGGTAATTATGCATGCGGTGCTTAATGTTTCTTTAAGTACTTAACTATATGCTTAACAAACACTATCCTTTCAATGTTTGGAAATGGACCAGGCGGTGTTTTGGGCAGCCTTCTATGGGACCAGTTAAGACCAGCAAACCAGCTTAGACTGGTTTAAGATGACTTAGTTAAGATTTATTTTAGCAGGGTTAAATATGTTTTCTGAATTCATTTTTTTATGTTTTTTAAAATGTTTGCTTTTAAAGTTTGTGTTGTAACTTATCATTAGCACATTTTATTTTATTGCACATTTTACTCCTTATTTTTTCTTATTATTTTTGATTTTTTACCTATATTTATATATATTCTCTTTTGTTGTGTTACATATTTTGCACTGTTGATTGAGCGGACCTGACCTGATTTACATTTAAATACTGATTATATTCTGTATAATTGAATATGTGACGAATAAAAAAAACCTTGAACCTTATCAATGCAAAGTCATCACAAAATTGATGATTTATGCTAATATTATTATAAATACCACTCTTTTCCGTTTTTGTCCATAATGAAAGCCAGTGGGTCCAAAACAACATTCAACTTCATTGACAAAAATAAATAAAAATACTATTGTTTAAATATATTTGTTTATGTTCACCATAAGAAAGTCATATGGGTTTTGTTTAGTACATAGCATTAAAAGGATAGTTTGCTGAAAAATGAACATTTATTATTTACTCACCCTCATGTCACTCCAAACACATAATAATACTTTGATTAATCTTCAAAACACAGAGATGATCACTTTATATGATGAACAGTTTTTTATTTAATGTTTGTTTCCATGTTTGCCTTATGTGATGTGCATATGTGTGTTTATTTAAAAGCTTAAAATCTGTTCATCATATGAAACGATTGTATCTCTTCCTGTTTTATGATGCCTTTATGACCATTTTTGGATCATGTTTTGGCAATTTGGGCTTTCAATTGAGAGAAAGAAAAGCTATTAGGTTTCATTAACCATTGTGCATCCGTAGGGACGTTTTTTCATCATTACGTCTGTGCTAGTGCAAAATATCAAATTGTGTATTTTAATGTTTCACCCTTAAGGACCTTAAGGATAAAAATATGCCCACTGAAAACCATAATGTTTTTTTTTATTTGAATTATAATTTTTTTTGACATTGCACAAAAGATAATGCATCAAATATTGCAAATCAAAATTACTGTTATTTTATAATCAGTGGCATGTCCATGACCATAATCATTTAAAAAAATGCTTGGCATTAACGCTGTCAAACAATTAATCCGATTAATAACATCCAAAATAAAAGTTTTGTTTGCATAATATGTGTGTGTTCTGTGTATATATATATATTATGTATAGATAAATACGCACACATGCAATATATATTTACATGTATTTACATATCTATATTTATATTATTATAAATAAATATGTTTAATATATAAACAACATATTTTTTAGAAATATATATATGCATGTGTGTGTATTTTTATTTACATAATAAATAATAACGGTACACACACATATTATGTAAACAAAAGCTTTTATATTGGATGTGATTACTTGCGATTAATCGTTTGAAAGCACTACTTAGCATTAAGTATATGGATTTTTATTTTCAATGAACAGGGTCATTATATAAATAAACTGGCATTCAGAGAGTTAAAACCCTGAAATTGAATGAAGTTTTGGTAGTTATGTTCAGGAATGATGTTGGTAAAAAAATATGCTTGTGAAAGTGAAAAAAAAATATATATAATATTTTATGACCGTTTTATAACATGGCCATTTTTGTCCTCTAAGGACTTTTTTCAAATTGATGCACAATGGTTAAAAGTATCTTAATATCTCTGATGTTTCGAAGAATATCCAAAGTCGTATGGGTTTTGAGCAACACGAGCGTGAGTAAACGATGACAGTAGTGGCGTTGAATAGACTCACCTGAGGGTTTATCTGTCGAGAAGCTGTGTGTTTCAGGGACCACCGTCGGCATTGCTTTGACGTTTTGGTCGCTCTGGATTTCATTGGTGATCTGGCTGTTGTGGCGGGTGTAGGTCGGCGGGTGGAAAGGCCTGGCGGGGGAATGGTGGACCGGAGGTGGAGGTGGTTGGCGATGTTGTGGAGGCTGCTGTGGCTGTGGGAGGATTGCAGGCGGCTGGTAAGGTCGCGTTTGTCGTACAACACCACCTCCGCCTCCACCAACACCACCTCCACCAATACCAACAAAGCCTCCTCTCCTGCATTGCTCTTCTAGCTGCACTATAAGCGTGCTTTGATTGCTGGCAAGCGATGAGATGTGCTGATATTTGTGCTCCAGATCCCGATAGCGTGCGGTTAACTGCTGCATCTCTGACGTGTGATTCAGCACGCGGTTCTCCAGCTGAGAAAGCTCCAGCGCATTGTCTCTCTTGCGGATGATTTCGTGCAGCAGCTGCATGTAGAGCTGAGTGACCCGGGCGTTCATGTTGCGTGACTCCTTGCGAAGCAGCTTGACTTCGTTGACCATGCCACCGTCCACATCCACCAGCTGCTGCAGCGTCTCGATCTGCCGCCGCTGCTTGTGCAGCTCTGCGTTCAGCAGCTCCAGCTCCTGCTTGTTCACGCGGTTCTCCAGCAGGGCTTCCGGCTCTTTAGAGTTCACGCAGATGGCGCCCGTGGTCTTGCGCTGGGGCACGATGAATGTGTAAGAGCATTTGTCAGGGTCCGAGGTGCTGGGAGGGTCGGCGGAGCGCTTGGGACGACTGGCGTACATGAACTCGCTTTCGAGAACGTCGTCTCGGCTTTCGAACTCCTCGGCGAACCCAAGCGAAGCAGAGTCGGGTCTGGACAGGGTGATGGTCAGCAGGGCCAGAAGAAAGCGCTTCAAAGTGAGGACGGTCATGGCTCTCTGAGATGTGTCTTTGTGCTGGAACATGAACAGACAAGAGGTTTTGTACTCAGTGAGAATATGTATTTGTATCCCCGTTAAAAAGTCATATACATTTTGTAATATTTCTATAATATATTTAATTTATTTTTATAAATAAAATATATTATGGAAGGATTATTTATTTGTAAGTATCTTATGCTCACCAAGAATGTATTTCTTTGATCTAAAATACAGTAAAAAGTGAAATTGACTGCTATAATATACTGCAGTAAATTGCTAAAATAACTGCTTTCTATTTGTATATATTTTCACATGATCCTCCATAAATCATTTTAATATGCCGATTTGCAGCTCAAGAAACATTTCCTATTATACATCTTAAAAGCTGCTGTGCTGCTTTGTATTTTTGGTGGAAACTGATTTTCTTTTCCAGAATTATTTGATCAAATACAAAAGATGAGCGATTATTGGAAATCTAAATGTTTTGCAACATGTTAAATGTATTTACTGCCATTTTTGATCAATTTAATGCATCTTTGCTTAATAAAAGCATCTATTTCTATTTTAAAAATCTTACTGACCCACATTTTTGAACTGCAGTGTAAAAAAATATATTTTACTTTTGTATTCAATGCAATTTTTGGGTCATCTGGGCTTCTAATGCAATCTTACAGCAATGCATGCATTAGACAGGCAGTGATGCATGTCTGACATGTGTTCATACTATAGAATGACTTTATTTAAAAGCAGCACTGATGGAATGTAAGTTTGCAACCTGTTTGCACGACTCAGAGCTCCTTTTGTTAGTCCATTTATTGAATGAAATGTAAATGGATCTGAAATCCATTAGCTAATGAAACACTTATTAACATGCTAAAACTCTCGGAAGGTCTTTAGTGATTTTCCAAAGGGCCAATCTGTTTTGCCCTTGTAAAGCATCTGTAAGTGGTGATTTAGCAGACGCTTTTATCCAAGGTGCATTACTCTACACCAGGGATACTCGAATCAGGCTCGCGAGATCCACGTTCCTGCAGAGTTCAGGTCTAACCCTAATCAAACACACCTGAGCAGTGTCTAATCAGTGTCTTCAGGATCATTAAACAATCTCAGGTAGGTGAGTTTGATCAGGGTTGAAGCTAAACTATGCAGGAAAGTGGATCTCAAGCCAGATTTGAGTATAACTGTTCTACACCATTAGAATTACCCAATGCTAATAGCTGTGGCCTGTGCCTAGCAGGATTTGATGCTAAATCCCTTCCAATACCTGTCTAGATCTTAAACCACTAGGCCACACAGTGGTTTTGCTGTATAGGCCAGTTTTGCTTTATACGTAAATGTTTCTGGATGTTTTTGTTTATGTCTGCTTAGTTATGTCATTGATAAGAAGAGAGAAATATGGATGGTGGATGATGTGGCCCAACAAAACAACTCCTATTTTAGCTCAGTATACTCTGATTCACAGACAAATGACTCGTATGAACACGTTATTTTAATGAATTATTCAAAAAGACCCAAAAGCCCAACAGTTACTGGTTTGTTGAAACTTTTGCTAACAGAAACTGTGAATGCAGTGATCAAATATACTGTACATTTTACTAACTCCTGTCATTTCTGAACTTGATCATTACTGTCAGTAATGTCACTAAATTAAAATGCAATGTTCAGATTCTTGAAACTTAAATCAGTGCAGTACTGACAAACTGTACATATGAAAACTTGTATATAAGGATAATTAACTAATCTAATTCAATAATTTAACCAATTTATATTAATACAAATATTTACATTTTTTATAATAAACATGAAATATAATCCCATTGTTTACATATACATTGTGTATATTAATATTGCGCCAGGCATTACTGACAGTAATGCTAAAGTTCCTGTAAGTTTGGTTCATTTAGTAAATGATTCATCAGCCTGATTCAAAACCAGTAACTTGTTAATATGCGAGTCCTTTTGCATATTTGATTCATTAAAAGAATCTTTTAACATGAGTCGTTTGTGTGAATAAGATTAGAGATCGACTGATATATCGGTACCAATATTTTTCCCGATATTTAAGCATTTTACCATAATCTGATATCGTAAAAAAAATAATATATATTTTATTTTAATTAGTCACATACACAATTATACAGAGTATAACCTGCAGTGAAACATGTTCTCTGTATTTGACCCATCCAAGTACACACACTTGGAGCAGTGGGCACACACACACACACACACACACACACACACCTGGAGCAGTGGGCACACACACACACACACACACACACACACCTGGAGCAGTGGGCACACACACACACACACACACACACACACACACACACCTGGAGCAGTGGGCACACACACACACACACACACCTGGAGCAGTGGGCACACACACACACACACACCTGGAGCAGTGGGCACACACACACACACACCTGGAGCAGTGGACACACACACACACACCTGGAGCAGTGGACACACACACACACACACACACACACACACTGGAGCAGTGGGCACACACACACACCTCACACACACATACCTGGAGCAGTGGGACACACACACACACACCTGGAGCAGTGAACACACACACACACACACACACACACACACACACTTGGAGCAGTGGACACACACACACACACACACACCTGGAGCAGTGGAAACACACACACACACACACACACACACACACACTGTTCACTCAGGAGAAGCTCCAGCACGGCCACCGCATCTCTATCTAAATTAATAATTTATTATCTCCGCAAGCGATCGCAGTTTGAGTATAGTTCTGTGTAAATAGATAAACCGCTGTCAGCAGTTTTCATAATTTAGACAAAAACATTTTAATAATTCTGATAAAACAGTTAAGAAATGCAATAAAATAGGATGTTTTGTTTGTTATAGCTTATTTCAATATTCCAGAGAATATTATTCAGTGAATTATTCTTCACTCTTTAGTCTATTAAACAGCTCATAAACCTAAAACTGTAGTTTAAAATGAAGTTGATATGACTTATGTCCTTTATTTTCTCCATTTGAAAACAGCTGAAGCAAATTTACGGCTAATCACAGAACCGTCTTCACTGAAGAGATACGCATGACAATCGCATGCAATATATCGTGCAGCCCTAGTGCATGTTTATGGATGTTTTATGTCAGATTTAGTTTTTCTAATCTCTCCAGTCATTGAATGAGTCATAGATTTACACCCCAGCACAGGAATGCTCTAATTCCCGGAATGGAAAATCGATCACACGCAGAGCCTGGTGTGGTGTGTTGTGTGTACAGACCGTCTTCCATAGCAACAGACTCAGTGCTCCTCCTTTCTCATTGTGTTCATTAGTAAGGAAGAGCTCAAGGATTGTTTCCGAAGTAAACACTGGACAGAGAGCTCTAAAACAATAGTACTTTTTTATTATCTTATTTTTAATGTCTGAATCATGTCTTGTAGGACTGGATGCACAAAACAAACATTCATAGCCTCGAGTCATCAAAGGAAAATGTGTTCCAATCAAGCAGAAAATAAACACGATTGCACAAGACCCTCAGCAAGGATCCGTAACCTCATGCTACAAACATTCTTGATGAATCATATATTCTTTAAAAATTACATAACTGTGTTGAACTGTTATTAGAGAGGTTTTGTTGTGCGTTTGTCTTGGTATTGATTTGGGAAACATGTTCACTGTCTGTTAGGTATTAGGATTTTTCCAACACTCTATATCAGTTCTACACTGTATTCACAGTTGTTGTTGTTGTTGTATAAACTTTTAACACATTAAAGTTACAAATATGCATTGTTTAACCCTTTGCATCATGTAAAAATTACCATATTTATGATTCCAACTTTCAACAAAAACATTACATCAAAGTGACCAAAACGTCAACTTGCATACTAATGCATTTTACACTTTTACACTAATGCATATTTTACACCTTGCACTTTTTTGCTCTTCTTTTTCTTCAGATTTGCAATACAGACCGTGTTTTGGTCTCATGACCAATAAAGCAGCACACGAATCTGTTTTGCTGTATTGAGCGCTGCCAGAATCACTTTCATAGTGTCATGCATGAGAATGCCGTCAATTACGTCATTGTTCAGAATTCAGAATCTGACTTGGATTTCACGGATTTAAAATCCGATTAGAATTTGAACCCGGCTGTGATGATGTCATAGTGGACTGCCTGCTTGAGCCGCTGATGTCATCGGGGTCTGCGCTTCTCTCCGGCTCTGATTTCTCTGGCTTTCTTGGATGGTTTTCAGTATGCATTAACTGTAACTTTCTTTTTCTGTCCTGCGAGTGCTGGCGTTCGCTTAGGAAATGCAAATATAATCTCTACTTTTATACGGAAAGCATGTCTTTTGGGCACAGATCCAGCTCAAGGGATTCCTGTGATGATGTGGGATGAGTTAGTTAGAAAGTTCTCCTGTTTTCTTTTCAGTTTAATGCTCTACAACACTCTTTAAAACAAAGATTTCAAAAGGTTTTTTGTGATGCCATAGAACCTTTTCCCACTATGAAGAACTTTTATGGAAAGACAACATATTTTTTGAATCATTTGCATTCATTGTTCTCGGAGAAGAACTTTCCCTGTAGAAAATATTTTGGACTGATTTTATGGGTGGTTAACATATAAGTGAATGTCATAATAAGCTCTCATTGAAGCTAAATGTACCGTCCTCACCTCAAGTCCTCCAGTACTTGAATGCATGATGTGAAGTTCAGGCAGTAATTGTTTCTGTGGAAAGTGTGATTGCATCTGCATGCTAGAGGATCATTACTACATTACAACATCAGCATGCTGAGCATTTCTCACTTGTGCTTTTATTTGTACCAGGTACAACATGATTCGATTAGAGTTTTGTGCATCTTTCTGCATTTATTTGACATTTAATATTTATGAATTTGGAAAATACTTTTTATCTAAAGCAACTTAATTGCACTCAAGGTATACATTTCATCACTTCATGCATTCCTGGGAATTGAACCCATGACTTGGTGTACAGTTTTTCTAAAACCCTAAAAAAGTCTCAGTGAATCTAATATTGTCTTAGTTATTTTTAATGATTAAAAATGTTTAATCAAAATGTAATTGTTTGCAATTTGAGCGTCTGCTAAATTAATAAATGTAATTACTCGGTTTTATTTTCCTAATTATGGGAAACCTGCAAATAAAGCTTTAAAAAAAAATTAAAGTCCATGTCTGGCAAAGAAATGTAAATTATCACGCAAAATATCATGCAAAGTCATGCTCATTTTTACAAAGCTATTCTGCAAATTCTGTAAATATAGAATATGTTTTGAAATCTTTCCATTGCATGATTTGTGTGCCAGTTTTCACTTGTAGAGTGTTTCTGTAAGTTGAATCTCAGTATAAAGGAGAAAGCCATAGAACGTGATTCATTTGACGACTTCACGTTTGTAATCAAACAAGCAGCACCTACCAGGATAGTGTGCGGATGTTCCTGGCTCTTTCTATCTTTCTCTTTTCTTTATCCTTTTAATCTCTCGCCAGTCAGGTTGGATGTTGTCGTCCCTGAAGTGAAAGTCATCACACATCCACCACTGTTCTTTCTGTTCTTACTCTGTCCCTCTTTCTTGTTGTCCGTCCCCCGGCGTGCCTCCCTTCATGGGATGATGGGTGACAGTCTCATTTTGTGTCCTGGTGTAAAATGTTCTTTAAGTGTGGTTTAAGTTCACTCGGCGTGCCCCAGCATGTGTCTGCATGTCCTGCTGGAGTCTCAGTCCAAATGATCCCGTTGCTGCTTGCTGTTAAATGTTCACTTTGAGTGACACATTGATTTAGAGAGACGTCCTTAACTTGCACTTATCCACTCTGCGCTCTCTCTCTCTCTCTCTCTCTCTCTCTCTCTCTCTCTCTCTCTCTCTTCTTGTTTGACTCTGCCCCTTTCTCCTCCCCCTGGCACAGGAATAATGGTCATCACTATTGATACACTCTTAAAAATCAGTTGATTGGCATTGATGGTTCCGTAAAGGACCTTTATCATCCATGGAACAAAAGGTTCTTTACAGTGGAAAAAGAGTATTTAGATTGATAAAATTTTCTTAATTTTTCTTGTAAAAAAAAATATTTTTTTACACTTGAAAAAAAATAATTAAGAACTGTTCACTGATAGTTTCTTTGCAAAACCAAAAATAACTCTTCTGTGGCTTTGATAAAAAACAAAACTTTTGGAACTTGTTTTTCATCTATTCAAACATAATTCCACCCTTGAGTCTGTAAAGAGGCACCTTTAAAGCATAAATCATATTTGTAATGTCTGTTTAGGCATATTGTTCATACTTGCTCATACTTGGTTGAGACTGTACACAAATAAATCAAAGATTATGAAATGTATAAAGTGCAGATATTTCTAAAGGACAGCTGTGGATAATATTTTGGCTCTTTCGAGCTCATTGTGTTCTCCCCGAGCTCTTAAAGTATGTTGTGAAAAGTCACATGAGAAAGATGCAGTTCCTCCATGTTACTGTGAATTTGTCAAGGTCAGCAGGAAGGAACCCAAAAGCAGAATGAGAGAAACAAATATTTATTGAAACACAAGTTCAAACAGTCTTGAAACTACTCCAAACAGCAGGAAAGAACTAAGCCTCCAGAGGTAGAGAACAGAAGATTATCTGCACCAGGCTTGGTTGGCAGATTGCTTAAACCAACAGGCAGGGAGTCTCAGGCTGGTAGAGCAGGACTGGAGGAACACATTATTAATTACAAACTGGTTTATTACAACTCAACAACTTAGATTTTATTACTTTTTGGCATATCTAAAACTGAATGAACTTGAAATGACTTCAAACATTAAATTAATCAGCTTTTAGCATTTTAGCAATTAAATTAAAGTCCCCGCTATGACCTTGACTATCATGTCTGAAAAGCCTGAAAAAGTGACTATTCATTTTTCTTGTAACTAAGCCTGGGCAATAAAACGCTGCAGCGTTATTCATTCAAAATATTACAGAAATATAGTTGCTCAATGCTAAGAAGATCTTGATTAGGTTAAAACTGAAACCATTCACACAGAACACATATTCAGCACATGTTTAGATGGACAAACACGACTGCTGCACTCGCGTGTCTCACAAGAGATGTTTAGAAAGCCATGCAAAGTTAAAACAGTTTAAACGTTTAGAAAACACGTCGCAAATTTGGGCAGGTGTATACTTTTTCACTGCGTCTCATATGTTTTCGAATGCAATCTGTGTGATCGGTGATTCGGCTCTTTATTTATTTATTTATACAATGCATGGATACATGATGCTGTTTTGTTCATAATTGCTTATGCAATTTCTGAAATTAAATTTGATTTATATATGTTAATTTAGACGTTATGCATGTTTTTTAAGGACAGTTATTTCATTGCGTTTACAATTTAATACGCTGCATTGTTTTGCTCATTGCGTCCGCCTGTGGCCTCGGGAGACAAGCCAAAGGTTTCCATAAGACTTATTTAATATGCATATAACACATAAGAAAGGCTATATTTGTTTACATTTTATTTTGTGTTTAACTGTTAAAACTAAAATAATTTGTCTTTTGTCTCAATAAATTGGGTAAATCTAAAAACACAGTGGTTAAAAAAAAAAAAAAAATTATATTGCGCTTTGTTTAAAAAAAAGATTATAAAAATGTAAATTATCAATATCGAATTATCGATATGAAACATTATATCATTGATACATTTCTTTATCAACATTTCGACCAGCCCTACTTGTAACTATAATAAATACAAATGTATTTTCATGCTTATGTAATATGTATTATTGTAGTTTTATTAGTTGAGGTAGTGTAATATTTTTTTTAATTCCATAAAGTATGAATTTATGAATCGATTTGATATCGAACTGATGAATAGATTTGTTTTGATAAACTGGCCGTGATTGTGGGCAGACATCGCTTGTCTTTGGAAACTTGTCAAGTTGCACCTGGTTAATAACATACCTGCAAATATGTCACCTTTTATACACTTAAACATGTGGTTCTTACATCGAAATAGGCCATTCATGTCGTTTGTGCACATCCAAGGAGTTTTTATTTGGTTATATGAATTGATAACTTGAAGCGAACTGACTTTAGAAAAGTTTCAATGGCATTTTTCATCATATGATACATAACATAGCAGTGTTATGCACAGCATAAACATCTGCTTTTCCATAAGCGCCACCTACTGTCAGAGAGTGAAATTGCATTTTTACCTCTTTGCTGTTTTTTTTTCTTCACACAATTTATATATATATATATAACACAAATAATAACTTATTAGGCTGAAATATGATGTTTTTCACTTTATAAAACGTTGTTTTTGTCAAAAATGTGTACTGTAAAGTTGTTTAAATATTTGCTTTTATTGTCATTTTACAGTAAAATGTATTACAGAGAGTAAGACATCATCTCTGCAGCTGACTACATTTACATTTATGAATTTAGCAGACGCTTTTATCAAAAGCGACTTACAGTGCATTCAGGCTGTACATATTGTGAGTACATGTGTTCCTGGGAATCAAACCCACAACCTTTGCGCTGCTAACGCAATGCTCTACCACTGAGCCACAGGAACACTGAACGTCTTTGCTGGATTTATATTTGGAGCATGTGGTTGTAAATGATCTGATTAGTAGTTGCTGATCCCCATTAGATGTTTTTGTTCATGAATACGTAAGATTTCTTGTCATTTTTTGGCTGCATATTTAGATTCTTACACTTAGCTGATCTGTACTCGTGTAGAGTCCAGTATATAAAACTTGTAAACATCTTCTGTGATGGTTTATGGTTCAGACACGATCTCACCCCCTCCTGTCTGACAGATGGACACACAGGTGAGCCAAATAAAAGAGGATGCAGAGAGGTGATGTACTCTTCTGAACTCGAAAAGCTCTTCCAGGAGGAGAGTGTTGATGTCTGTGGCGGTCTTCATTATGTCCATCTTAATGCCAAATCTTGTGACCGGCGGCGTCTGCATCAGCACATTGTTCCTCGCTGCTGGGGATTCCTGGGAAGTGAGCAGCAGGAATGCCGCTTTGCTCAAATGTTCATATGGCTGCAGTCGCATTGCAACAAAAGAGCAGCTGCTGTCACCCTTTTGCATTTCAACTCCATTAACGTATTCTTGTTTTTTTTTTGCTTTGATTTAAAGAATATGATGCACATTTGCAATCGATTATTTAACAAATAATTTCTGATATTGATCATGTTTCTAATGCATTTAAAGGTATAACTAAAGATAGGTGAGTGATTATTTTAATTAATAATGTATTTAATTATTAAATATAATTAGTTGTAACTCTGGTTACAGTTCACAATAAAACATACTATTTTTTAAGTTGTATTATAAAGCATTATAAATGCATTAGAATTATATTATTTTATGAAGTGGATAGTTCAGACTCTAAATGTAAATTATGAGTTTATCATTAAATGAATTTTATTATTATTATTATTATTATTATAACAATTACTTAAATCAAACAATTAGATACAATGTTACAGTTTTATCATAGGCAGTTAATTAATTTAGAACACTTCTTATTGGTAAAATCGCATTAATATATCCTTTAGTAAATGCAGGCTTCATAGCGAGTATTACTGAACATTCGTTCAAAGTGCTGTATAAATGGCATGTTTACGGTGTTTGCAATGCGTTTATGAGCTGATTTGAATAGGAAGACCTGGGATTTGGATGGTTTGAAGTTGAACTGATGGTCTGAGCTTTGGGGTGAAGTGTGTCCAACTGTTTCAACGACCCCTGCGGATGAAAGAGAGCCAGTACAGACACATGCCCACAGACATTCACACGCTCTTTCTGCTCACCTGTCAGAACAAAGACCTCTTTCTGTAACAAAGAGACCCTTCAGCTACGTATCTAAACTCTTGTGTTTACCATCTATTCATTATGTTTTATTACTGTTTCTCATAAATAAAGACATGGGCCAGCAATAACCTACATAGAAAACAAACTAGAAACTCCCTGCTGATTTTGCACAGGTCACATTTTGTTCAGAGTTTAGTTTTACAGGAATTGGTGGTCATTCTGGCTCTGTGTATAATATTACTGAAGGAAAGACTGATGGGTGTTTCTGTTCCCGCTGGCTCACTTGTTTGTCCTGCTGTGTGGTCTCTCGCACACTTTAATGTGTCAGTCACTCTAACAATAGCATTTTAAGCCTCAAAAAGGGAGATCGCAGTCCGCCCGGTGCTCAGGGAAAACTCGACTCAACAGTCTGTGATGAAGGAGACGGTACAGGGTATTTTTCTGAGCAGAACTCCTCGGAGTCACTTGCAATTTGAACCGGCTTTGCAGCATGTGCTCGCTTTGTTCAGTGTAAATCTGTTGGTGAAGACAGCAGCACACTGCATGTCTACAGATCATCTGCTTCACGCTGTTTTGGGCCACACAAAAGTGCTGAGTGACTATTAAAGAAATAATTCACCTAAAAAATCGAATTAGCTTAACGTGTATTCACCCTCAGGTCATTCGAGATGAGTTTTTTCTTCATCCGATTTGGAGAAATGTAGCATTACATGACTTGCTCACCAGTGGATCCTCTGCAGTGAATGGGTGCCGTCAGAATGAGAGTCCAAACAGCTGATAAAAACATCACAATAATCCACACCACTCCAGTCCATTAGTTAATGTCTTTAGAAGTGAAAAGCTGCAACTTTGTCAGAAACTAATCCATTATTGAGACGTTTTAACATCAAACCCTTGCTTCTTGACACATTCTGAGTCCATAATCAATAAAAGCACTTCCTCCAGTGAAAAAGTCCATCGCCTGTAGTCCTCTCACATCAAAATCCAGCCACATATTTGTTTATGACTCTTTTTGCTAGTAAATGTTTCTTGATCTGTGCAGATTTAATCTCCTTATTCAGACCAGATTTTAACTGGAGAAAGCATTGTGGATAGAGCACTCATATTTTAGCCAGAAGCAACAGTTAAATTATGGATTTGTTGCTTTCAATCATGCAGCTTCTCACTTCACCAGACATTAACTGATGGACTGGAGTGGTGTGGATTATTGAGATGTTTTTATCAGCTGTTTGGACTCTCATTCTGACGGCACCCATTCACTGCAGCGGACCCAAGTGATGTAATGCTACATTTCCCCAAATCGGATGAAGAAGCAATGTCATCTACATCTTGGATAGACTGAAAGTACATTTTCAGCAAATGTTTACTTTTGGGTGAACTTTTACTTCAGTTTCTGTGGGAACCAATGGGAAATAATAACGTCAGCGTGTTTTAGATGTCTAGTGTAGAGCAGACAGGATTGTGTGGTAGTGAGTTTATGTATTGAATTTGGAAAGTTAGGAGTTTTTAAATAGTTAAATTGAACACAAATATTGACAGTGACCAAGCTTCTTGAAGTGAAGTGGTGTGATGTGATGTGTAGTGTACTGGGACTCAAACCCATAACCTTCTCTGTACAAGCCGGACTCTCTAACCTTTACACCGTGTCCTAACTACACGCGGCGCGACACGCGATAAAAGGTATCTTTTCCATGTTAATCAGAGTTTCTGTCCTAACTAGCCGCGACAGCGACATGCGAAAATGTCGAGTGTATTCCATGACAAATATACTATCAGTTACATTTAATGATGTTAAAAAGCTTTAATATTTATGAATTAGATTATAAATGTATGCATTTCATTGCAATAGATAGCTTCCAGAGAGAGAGCCCGCCCACTCACACTTTTGATTGGCTGTGATATTTTATTGATTCTGTCGCATCGCGCTGTCGCGTGTAGTGTGGACAGCCAAACTGCATTTCGCTGGAATCCTGTCGCGTCGCGTGTAGTTAGGACACAGTGTTAGGCCACAACTGGGATATTTAAAACGGTATATAAAATGAAATATACAGGTGTTAATCTGATCCGTCTTGGATTGCTAAAAAGCAAAGTTGTTTCCGAGGCAGAGCGATCTTTGTTGATTTACTATGTAGACACAGTTTTTTGCACTGTTAAATAATCCCCAGTAAGACCAGAAACATGTTTTATGTATTATATATTTGATTTTGCATGCAAAGGAACAAGCAGTGTTGTCTTTGCCAAGGCACTGCATTTGTCCATACGTTTTTCTGTTTTCTGTTCCTGTCACTAATAAATAAGGTTGAAGTCAAAGGCAGGAGCTCAGGACGTGCTTGTAGCACAGGCGGTGATGTGAAGCTTCAAGTGTTGTATTGCGCAGCTTTTCCTTCGATGTTCTGTCGATGGGATCATAATTTGGCAGCAGATGCTGTTTTTAGCCCGGGATGAGGTAAGAGCTCAGTAAAAGACTAACAGTAAATCTAAAACATTTAGGAAATCACTCTGAGAAACAGACATTGTCATAAAGCAGCGTTGTTTTCTTTGTCCTTTTAATGTTGTGGGCCAGTGTTTGGGGTCTGTTTCAGAGAAGTGTCGTTTAGTCCCCAACCATGACGGTACATGGCTAATATTGGTGGTCCACCCGGGACTACAGGGGGAGAAGGAGAGCTGGTTAATGTCCTCCTGAAAAGTCTCACCTCATCCATCATTATTTTAAATAATCCAACATGTGTGTCTGTATCAGCTGGTGTTATTTTAGTATCATTTATATGCAGATTTTTTTATTTATTTATTTTTTTCAGTTCTCATTTTAATTTGTTGCATTTAATTTGTTACTTACCCACAATTTTTTATTTGTATTTGTATATCCGCTTTTGATGTGATATGTATTAAATTTAATATATCATATATAATGTATCATTATTATACATTTGTATTATTAGTTTCATTTCAGTTCTTTTGAATTATAATATTTCACAAAGTTACTGTTTTCGCTCTATTTTTGATCAAATGCAATTAAATGCAGCCTTTGTGTGCAGACGATACTTTTTTCAACAACATCTTACTGACCCCGAACTGTTTTAGTAATCCTAGTTTATAGTGTGAGTGACCCCATTATTTGTGACGCCCTTCTTCTTTATAAACTAAAGCACAGAAAAGGGAAGACGTCTATCATCAGGACACTCTAGAGGAATGTTAGACCTGAAAGGAAACTCGCCAGGACCTTTATTTTTACAGGGCGACCCTTTCCCTGTGACCTCTGATCAAAGACGCTTATAAAACAGCAGTGTGTACACACATCCTAATGAGCTGCTTTCTGTGTCCTCCTCCTCTTTTCATGTCTCAAAACACTCAGGCCAGCTATGTT
This sequence comes from Gymnocypris eckloni scoliostomus, assembly GCA_027564155.1. NCBI lineage: Eukaryota > Metazoa > Chordata > Actinopteri > Cypriniformes > Cyprinidae > Gymnocypris > Gymnocypris eckloni. The sequence goes on from CM050414.1 coordinate 36,584,989, forward strand.
AGTTGTGGCCTTCTGCTGGTTATTTCATACAATAACTCTAAATTAGCACAGTTTGGCTTTGTATGGACAAAGTGGTTGACCAGTAATTTCAGTTTTGTTCTCTTTGTCCATTTATTCCTGCATTTTCCACCAAATTGTGGACTTACAATGAAAGTTTTTTTATATAGCAGTCAAGAGAGAGATCTTGAGAGGTCAGTCTTAAATTACAGAGTTTCTCTGCTTAGAAACATCCAAGAAAATCAGAAAGGATCCTGTGTGTCCAGTGGAACATTGTAATAAAAAAGAAAAGAAAAGAAATAGACTGCTATATCCCACTGAGGACATAGACAAACATGCTGTGCTCATTTATCTTTTCCCAAGTCAGTTCTAATTTAACATCACAATAGTATTTTACATTTGTTTTAATTTTAGATTTTTATTTAGATGTTATTTTAATTTTAAGAATTTTGTTTTGTGTGTGTGTTTTAGTTAGTTTTTTGTTTATATGTCCATATAATTTAGTGTTTAGTTTTGGTTATTTTAGTACTTTAACAAAGTAAACAAAAGCCTTGTCAACTAGATGATATAAAATACATTTTATTTCAGTTTATTTATTTTTTCCAAGTAATGTTTTGGGGTATTTCATAGTTTCATAAAATAATTTCATGGTTCTCTGATGTTGATTAATGGTCACATGACATACAACTGAACAGACTAAATATTTAATCTTGAATTATTTGTATCTTTTACTTTACATCTGTAAAGTTGTATACTATGTGACCATTAATCAACATCTGAAAACCATGAAAATGCAAATGTGTGATTGAATTGTTGAAATATTAGGCCTACCTTAAAATCGTGTTTACTTTAAGTAAACATTTTACATCTAAAAGGTTCGGCTGACAAAACCGTTTAGGAAGCCCTGATCTAAACAGCAAGCGATTGTCTTGACTGGAGATCTTAATGAGCATTTCTAATGTTTAACGTACATTACATTTCCAGCATGATCCAAGAACATAAAGCAACATGCATAAACATACTGTCTGCACATTAGACATGGCCTATATATTCTTCCTCAGCAATCAAACGCCCAGCGCTGTGTTTGTTTTGACTGTGAGCTTGGCTACTATTTTAGTGAACACTCTAGCGTGTTGGGAATTGTTTTATGAGTAGGGTCTCCATGTGCTGAGACCATCATACTGCTTTATTTTTATTGCCCCTCAACCGGAGTCCCAGTCGTCTAATGGTGCTCGGTGTGCGAAAAGTGCAGTAAAACCCTCACCAAGTAGACTTAGAGACTGGCTGGTTGTTTCACCCAACAATCAGATCTCCGTCTTCTATCCAGTGTGAAAATCAAAGTTTAACCACCTGAAATTACCTTTGGCTCTTTATTTAGCGAGCGCTACTGTGCCTGCTTGTTTTTTAATGGCGAGAAAACCATCCAAGCGTGATGTCAGCTCATTAGCCGAGCATGAGCCCAAACAAACCTGTTATTATATCCATCTTCATCGAACACCGCTGTACTTCATGCTGGAAACACTGGAGGGATCAAACCGTGTCCATTACGCCTTCAAATGGGAATAAAATTGCCCCTCTGCTCATTTGGCTCCACATGCCAGGCTAATTCGTTTCATGTGGATTTTCTAGGTTAATTTGTTTTCGTATCTTTCGAGACGCAGCTGACGGGAGGAAAACCTGCGCTTGATCACAAATGGTTGTGTAGAGTCAACATTTGTGCCGTTGACCGTTTCAGTGCAGTTTTGCTCCCTTGACCCTCGTAACACACACTCAAACAATCACTTGACAGCTCAGACTTATTACCTCAAACATCTCACACCCCTGTAGTGTCGTAACACACTCAGTCTGCTGTAGCTTGTCATCGTGCTAATCAACACGTTACGCTCAAACGCACACACCTGTACCGATAGATGCGCCGACCAAAGAGACTTTGCTTTGTTGAGGAATGATTAGACTACACACAGTTCCAGATTGAATGTGAAATCTTTATGACTGACTGCTATTGTGCAAGTGATGAAATCATGACATCATGCTTGGATGGTTTTCATTAACAAACAAGCAGGCACGGTAGCGCTCGTATTCAAGAGGAATGAATTTCAGTAAAGACATTGCAAAATGTTAAAAGTAGTTTTCCGTGTGGAAAGAACTTTGTCTGCTCGTCTGTTGTTGTCATTTCTAATCCAAGGCTTATGAGACAACAAGCGTCAGAGACTTTACTGGATTTTACTCATTCATGTGCATGTGAAATCACTCAAGCATCCCCTATTGTTTTATAGCAAATTATATGCACAATTTAGAGAAGAATTGAGTGAAGATTAATGCATTTTGTTGTTTTTGTAGTTTTAAACAGCACAGATTTCTATGCCATAGAACAGGTAATTGCAACTTTTTAATCATGCAATTCAAAATATATATTTTTTCAAAACTCTTCAGTTTATATGTCACAATTCTGACTTCGTTCTTGTATTTAACTCACATTTGTGAAGGGAAAAAGTCAGGCTTGTTTCCACATCAGAAAAAAAAGGTAATTGTATCTTTTTGAATCTATCAGTTCTTGTTTCCCTCACAGTCATGACTCACAATTATCTCACGTTTTTTTTTTTTTTGAATTTCAAGAAAAAGTGAGAATTGCGAGATATAAATTTAAAATTGCAATAAAAAAATATATCAGAATTGCAAACTCAGATTTGTGAAAAAAGTGTCTGAATTGTAAGATCTAATGTCAGATTTGCCACAAAAAAAAAACTCAGATTTGTGAGGAATAAAGTCAGAATTGCAAAATATAAACTTAGGGCCAGTTTTATTAACAGCACCCATCCAAACACACACACAGCAGTGAACACACACACACCCGAAGCAGTGGGCCAGCCATTATTATGCTACGGAGCCCGGGGATCAGTTTGAGGGTTCGGTGCCTTGCTCAAGGGCACCTCGTCGTGGTATTGAAGGTGGAGAGAGCGCTGGACATTCACTCCCTCCACCTACAATTTCTGCCGGTCTGAGATTCGAACTCGCAACCTTTTGATTTCTGAGTCTGACTCTCTAAGCATCAGGCCACAACTTTCCCCTTTTTTGAATATGCATTCGTAGGAGTTTCCCTTTCAGATGCAACATTTATGGTCAGAGAGTATTAAAATGAATCACGCAAAGAGATTTACTAATTTTGCACTCGTCAAATTACTGACATTATTTAACGCCCCAAAAAATGATGTTATTTTGCACTTGAAGTAGCTGCAATTATTGTTGCTAGGAAACGGCACCGCAGAGCACAGAGACTCAACTAGGTGTCACGCAATACCAGGTCTATTAAAACTTCTTGAAACTTCGCTTCATTTTTTGTCCTCCGGTTCTTTTCACCGTATGGTGGCTTCTTTATTCTTTATTCTGTGACAGCTCTAATTTGCGCTGTGCTTGGTATATTGTGTTGGTTGATATGTAAATGAGATGTTGCGTCTGTTCTTTAATTTACGCGTTGTTAATAAATCACCCGCAGACATTTCCACACCAATCGGGGCTGTTTTGGAATTGCAATCTCGCTAATTTGCCCTGTTTAGTAAAACTGGCCCTTAATATTGTAAGAAAAAGTCCAAATGGGAATTGCAAGATACAAACTCAGAATCGCAAGGAAAGCATTTTGAGTTAATATATTTTTATGAAATGCTAATTTATGTCCCACAATTGCTCAGAATTGTGAGATGTCTGAATTATGAAAAAAGTCACAATTACCTTTTTTTGAACGTAAATTTCAAGCTACATATATGTTGAGTTTGAAAAGATTTCAGACAGTTTTTTTCCCTTGCTCGGTTGTTTAGACTACAAAAAACGAAATGTATTTGAATCCAGTATGCCAAATTGAATCCTCTTGTTTTCTGCCAGCGTCTTGCGTTACATCGACTAATCGATAGTATAAATGCATTGTATGTGAGTAGTTTAGCTTGTGTTTGCTGTTGCTCTGGGTGAATCTTTTAGTTCTGATTGTTGTAATGAATTAAGTGTGATGAGCTGCATTCTTACAGGCCCAAAGCAGCCGGCCACAAATCCCAGCAGCTGTCAGCTGATCTTACGCAATACCCACCACAGTCCCGCGAGTCCTCCTTCCCTCCAGACTAACCGCTATAAAGTCACATCTACCTTATCCGTGTGTGGGACATCCAGCTGGAAGCACTGATCTGTGTATGTAATAAAAATCAAGCACAAATGTACAACAATTAGAAGCCGATCTTTTGGAATGGCCTGCAGAGCTGAGTTTACGTGGCCTGTCATTAACACACGTTTTCCAAGCGGAGGAATGACCGCATGCAACATTATTCGGATTAGCGTTAATGAAGTTTGTATGTTGTGAACATGATGATGTTTTGCTGTGGTGTAGTGGTTGTATTTAGACTAAATAGTTTTGGCATGATTGTGCTTGCAGCTGCGTGGCTAAACTGTAAAATGACTGAGGATTACGTCAGCTTTTGCAATGCATAACGTAGTTGTTGTGGTGTTTTTAGTATTTTTAAAGCAAGTTCTTTAGTTATGGTATTAATGATGACAGTTTGATAATCCACCTCCTTTTATCGTCCCAGTATTTCATTTTTTAAAGCAGTTACAGTACTGATGAATGACTTTTAAAGTTCTTTCTCAAGAGTTTGGCTTCCTTTAGATTCTTTAAAGGATTTTGAGTTGTTTTGGTGATTGACAGGTGCTTCTGGTGACCTCTATGGCCGTAACTTTGTTTCAGCGAGTGATGTGAATAGAGATTTCACTTTCAGTTTTTCCTTTTTCGCCTTTGTTTCTAAATTAGTCAGCGCGAGCATTTAAATGAGCAGAAACATAAAGCAATTAACCTTGAAATTCCTTCACTTAGTTTGGTGTTGCCAGTCAAAAATGACCAGGCTTTAAAAATTGCTTGTCAATGCCTCATCATACTCTATTATTAAAAATAATCTATCAGTGCTTTATGATAAAAAATACTCTTACTTTCAAGATTCAGTCTATGAAAACAGGTCTTAATATATTTTACTTTGCTTCTGCAGTGTTTTCTCTGTAGACGTTTTGTCAAAACTCTCGGTAGCGCAGGTTGATAGGTTCTAACTCAGTCTGATATAATGACAATCACATCTTTATCCACATGACGCAGCTGATTGTTTTCTTTCGCATCAGCAGCCAATGAGCTCGCTGGTCACTATTCACTACTCGGCTAGTGCTTCCTGTAACAATTGCAGCGCATTTCAGAAACCCTTCCCCTTCCCCAGCTCCACTTGTATAGATCTGCTACGGTTGGATTTCATATATTATTTCATATATGTTATATGTGAAGCAGCAATATTGGTAACACTTTATTTTGATAGACCACTTTAGACATTGTACTAACAGTAAGTAACGTTGCAAATACTTGTCAACTAGCAGTCATTAGAGTATTAGTAGACCATCTGCTTAATATCTTCTAACACTTTACTTGATGGGTCCACAACATACTGACTATGAGAAACTTTACAAGTATATGTCAATTTATTCTACTAACCCTAAATCTACCCTACTGAGAATTAGACACATAGTTGCAAATGAATGATAATTAGTTGACATGAAGTTACAAAGTTACTTCTAGTTAGTAGAATGTCTAAAGTGGACTATCGAAATAAAGTGTAACCGCAGTATTTCCTACATGCTCACAGCAGCATGTCTGTGATCTAAGTTGCTCTTGACTGCAGATCTTCCTCTGTGCTGCAGCTCTCAAACTTCATTCTCTATTCTTCTTATTAATATTCATATGACACATGCAAGCATTAATAATGTCAGAATGCTCATATTTATCTGAATATCCCTTTAAAGATGTGAAATGGACCGTGTTTTGGACCCCACACACACACGTGATTCTGTCCATTTTTATGTTTTACTCATCATCTTCTGTTGAGATGCGCCTCTCTCTCTCTCTCTCTCTCTCGCCTCGCCTCGCCTCTCTCTCTCTCTCTCTCGCCTCTCTCTCTCGCCTCGCCTCTCTCGCTCGCCTCTCTCTCTCTCTCTCGCTCTCGCTCTCGCTCTCGCTTTTTCTTATTTTATTTTTCTCGTCAATCAGTTTTCTTCTGACTGCTGACCATTGTGTTAGGTAAATGTTGTGGTCTGGAATGGACGTTTGGCAGAGCTCAGTCCTCTTGGATTGGAGCTGGTGTCTGTATATCTGCAGCAGGGGAGCCGTGTCCAGTCCTGGGCCGGCACATTTATTGGATTGATTTATGATTATAGGACAGGGGCTTGCCAAGCCACGCTGCCCCTGCTTGGAAAGTTTGTTTATTTATTATGTTTTAGTGGTGATGTGAAAACCAGCAGCAGCGTAATGAGCTACTTCAGAGGTCATTCAGATGCTTTAGTGTGGAGCCACAATGAGAAACCGCCTTGTAGTCTTGATCTGGGGTGGTTTCGGTGACGGTTTCTAGATGTAGCCACATGAGAAGGTCATTATCTGTGGGTAAGATCACTGGTGCTGTCACGGTGTCTTAAAGGAACAGAGGTAGAAAGTGAAGACATTTTCAGTGTCACACGATCAGTGTCACATGATCCTTCAGAAATCATTCTAATATGTTGATTTGCTGCTCAAGAAACATTTCTGATTATTAGCAATGTTGAAAGCAATTGTTTTCTGCTTAGTATTTTTGTGCTGCATTATTTTCAGGAATATTTGGTGAATAGAAATTTCAAAAGACCGGCATTTATTTGAAATAGAAATCCAAAGATAGAAGAATTTATTTCAAACTAAAATCTTTTGAATGGCAGGGTATATATTGTAATCTTTTGAAAACGTTTCCCCATCCACTGATCCACTTTGTACCTTTCACACCAAAGGGTTTAATGCCAAACCTTTCTCTCTTCCATCTTTTCTTAGAAACCAGTAAAAACACTCTAAACTGCCTAGCAATCACATAGCAACATAAGCAATCACGTAGCAACATTCTAAGAATACTCTTAACACCTTAGCAATTAGTCCATAATCCATAAATCCAAAAAAGGTGTGTTATGGATGCTTGAGTCCTAAATTAAACACACGTCATTACATAAACTGTCTGAGAACCTCTACAATGTTTATTTGTCAAGTTCATAGTGAAAAATAACTTAACAAGAACAGTATGGTTCCTCTCAATCCATTTGGTCCAAGAAATGTGTTTTGTGACTCATCTGCTAAGATTTTGAGTGTTTACATAGAGATGTACAGCCTCAAAACAAACATTACATCAGATCCTCTGCAGTTCAAACATGTCTCCTCATCGCTCTCTCTCTCTCTCTCTCTCTCTCTCTCTCTCTCTCTCTCTCTGTCCTCACCGGGATGCTCGCAGAGACTCTGTGATGTGAGACTGAGCTGATAATTGCTCAAGAAGATGATAATGTGTTCTGAAAGGAGCTCATGCTTTAAAATCATCCATAAAATTGGCTAGCTTAAGATAATTGACCGGAGAATAACATGACGTCCCTTCTGTCCACTTTTGCTTAGATTGCAGTGGAGCATTTGTTCGATTCAATTCAGGTCCTTCCCAAAATCCGCTGGCATTGTTGGTTTTTATGTGCATTTCTGAAGCAATTGAATGCAGGACTTCTTCATATGTTCTGTAGTCTACTCTTAAGCTGTGTGTGTCAGTGTTTTACTGTTCCTTCCAAAACTGTTCCTTTTTTGTGGCAGTGCCTAAAAAGTAAGTATTTTATTTATCCCTAAAAGATGTGTCTTAATACATTACATTTACATTTAGTCATTTTGCAGACGTTTTATCCAAAGCGACTTACAATTGGAGAATACATAAAGCGATTCATCTTGAAGAGGCAAACAGACAGAGAAAGTTCTCGTAACACCAATTCTCTGGCATTGTTCAAATAAGGTTCAAGGTTTCTTTATTTGTCACATAAAAAATTATACAGGATATAATCAGAAGTGAAATCAGGTCCGCTCAGTGGACAGTGCAAAAGAATACAAATAAAAATTATATAAAAGTAACACAACACAAGAGCATATATATGGTAAAAAAAGAGAAATAAGAGTAAAATGTGCAATGGAATAAAAAGTGCAAAAACAATAAGATGTGCAAAAAACAGTATACCGGGGCTTAATAAATAGTAATATGAACAAGAGGGATGTGCAAACGGGTTGTACCGGGTATGTACACATAGCAGCAATATGGGTGATGAGAATATGGATGTTTTACAGTTAACAATCTTGTAAGTTTATGAGACTGGGTTTGTGTTAAGGAGCCTGATGGCTTGAGGGAAGAAGCTCCTCCTCAGTCTCTCAGTTTTTGCCATCATGCTCCTGAAGCACTTGCCAGATGGCAGTAAACAGAAAAGATGGTTACCGGGGTGAGTTGAATCTTTGAGGATTTTAGCAGCTCTGCTTTTAAGTATAAGATAGCAAGGGAAAGAGAGAAAGATAAAGGTGAAGATTGTTTTTTTTGTTTGTTTAGTTTAGTTCATGATGAAGTCAAGTAGTGTTGAAAGAGATGAGTTTTCAGTTGTTGCCAGGAACAGTGAAAGAGAACGTTCTGGAGAGTGATTTTGAGCCTCTCTGGGATGGTACCACGAGGCGTCGCTCACTAGCACTATTACATTAATGTAATAATATGTGCCCTTGATGAGGTACAAAGGTATACACCACTACATTTGGATTTATTTTCAAACAGTATTCACTCAGAAATTGCTAGTAGATTTCACTAATAATTACAAAGAAACAGCAAGTAACATGTTGAATTAAACATTACATTTTGATGTAGGACTGAAATAGTGTTTTCTTGTGAGACCTAATTCAGTCATTTTTGTTTTATTTATAACTTCACAAGCTTTTGTCTGCTGAACCATTTTGACATGAAATATTTTCTTGAAGTACCTCTTAAACTTTTCTTTAGTAAATTTAAACTTTGTAAATTTGTATTATTTATTTAAATTTGACATTTTATATAATTAATTAATCATTAGCATTAGTTTGGAATACCTGCCCTAAATGTAGGCTATATATTTCACATTTGTATAATCAGAGAAGTATTTGTATGACACAATGAGGATTATTGTATAAACAATATTTATTTTACATTTTAAAACATTACATTAAAAACATATTTACAACAAAAAGTGTAAAAGCAGGTGTTCCCAATTCCCATTTGTTTCAGCTGAACCTCTTTTACATGAAATATTTATTTAAAGTCCCCCTTAAATGTTAAGTTTTCATGTCAAAATAGTTTATATTTCAGTAAAATTTGAACATAATATTTTAGTAAAGTAATAGATTAGTATTTTAACGACACACTAGCTCTAATATCGGTTAATGGTAGTAATGCAGGTAAATAAAAATAATAAAATGAAATATTTGTATTTAATATAAAGTATTTATTTTTTTATTATTATGTGTTTGACATATTGTTATGATTTATATAATTAATCAATTTAGTTTTGGAAACCCTGCCCTAAAGGTATATATTTCAATTTTTTGCAATCAGAGCAGTATATATCTGTACAGTACAATGAGGATTATTAAATAAATTATTAAAAAACATTCTTGAGAATGTTAGTAGCGTTACTATTTTTAGTTAGTGACACTGGTTTGTGTGCCTGGCAGCAGTTTTGTCTTCCACACTATATTTCCTGTGCTAATGTTCATGTTTTAAGATGCTTCAGTGCTTATGAATTATCAAAACTGCCTTTTCTATCAGTGGTCTATGCATTTCAGTGTTAGATTGCTTCATGCATGTAGTTAGGACTGCCAGGTTTTGCTGATGATTCATTTTATACATATAATTACGATGAACAATTTAAACATTTCATTAGTTTGTCACATGTATGCATGATTAAGCATAATAAATTGTCCCAAGTATATTATGAGGCTCAGAACATAGATGAACAATCCAGAGAGAGCCTGCATTTCAAGCCAGACATGAAGTACATCGTTTTTCAAAGATAGTAACCTGTGCAGACATATAGCTATAAAACACATCAGACAAAAGGCCGTTTCTCACAGCTGGATGAACCAAACCAGAGCTCGTTGCATGTGAAAAGACCTGGTTTGTGTTGGACGAACAGCCTTGGAAGCAAATCACAATTTCTTTAACTTTGCTTCAGCACTTTTTCACATTCTCTTTGAGCACACGTCTCTGATTGTGTAATAAGAACAACACATGATGCAGAGCTGTGCTGTCCAAGGTGAATGTTGCAATAGAAGGAATGAACGATGATGTGCTGCTCGATCCATCAGGTTTTCACCATGTGCTTTGAGACTCTGTTATGTAAGATACCACACTGCTGCCTTTTAAGGACACCAGAGAGCTTTACCCTGATCTTGTTTAGTCTGAACATCTCATCAGCGAGTCCTTCATCAGGTTTTTCCTGGAAAAACAAAAGATGACCTTTAACTAAACACACAGCACAAACACACAGGCTCAGTGGTAGAGCAATGCGTTAGCAGCGCAAAAGGTTGTGGGTTCAATTCCCAGAGTACACACATACTGATATAAAAAAAGTATTGCCTGAATGCACTTTGAATAAAAGCATCTGCTAAATGCATAAATGTAAATGTAGTTGCTTGTGCAACATGTCTACCTTCCCACAACCTTCATCTGATGCTGTCAAACTGAGTTTCCGTATTTATATTTAGCTCAAGCATTCGGGTGAATCTCACGAAACTTGCTGATAACACTGAAATAAAAAGGAAATAGGAAATTGTGTTGCAAGATTTTCATGACCTTGTGCTTAGAAACAGACAGACTTTGGTAATACAATGGCAGAGATGCTGATTGTCGTGTTGAGCGCTGATGTCATCGTGTGGATAAAGCCATAGAGTGACTCAGATTGTGTCAAGGCTGGTCGTTCAGCAGTGTGTGTGACTGAACTTGGATGTGTGGAGATGTTGTGTTCACAACCGATCTACTTCAGTTATGTTTCTGGTGTTTTATTGCTATATTTGGACAAAGGCGAAGCAGATGTCACAGTTAGTTCCATATATATTTGGAAACAGGCACTATTTTTTATTTTAGCTGCTGACCAAAACATATTTAGTGAATGTAATGAATATGGGCTTATAGTGCAATATATATATATATATATATATATAGTGCTTTAATTTAAGGGTATTCTCATCAAAATTGGAGGAAAGTTTAAGGAATTACAGCTCTTTAATAAATTCCCCCCTCCCCCCTTCAAGGGACCATAAGTAATTGGACAGTTGACTCAAAAGCTGTTTCATGGACAGGCGTGGGCTATTCTTTCGTTATTTCTACATCAATTAGGCAGGTAAAAGATCTGGAGTTGATTCTAAGTGTGCCGTTTACATGTGGAAGCTGTTGCTGTGAACCCACTTCACGTAGTCAAAGGAGCTCTCCATACAAGAAACAAACGATTGCTAGGCTTCAAAAACAAAACAAATCCACCAGAGAAATAGCAGGAACATTAGGAGCGGCCAAATCATCATTTTGTTACATTCTGAGGAAGAAAGACAGCACTGGTGAGCTCTGCAACATAAAAGACCTGGACGTCCACGGACAACAGTGATGGATGATCAGAGAATCCTCTCCATGGTAAAGAAAAACCCTTTCACAATATCCAACCAAGAGAAGAACACTCTCCAGGAGGCAGACGTGCCACTGTCAAAGTCAACAATCAAGAGAAGACTTCACCAGAGCGAATACAGAGGGAGCACAACAAGGTCCAAACAAGGCCAGATTAGACTTTGCCAAAAAACTCAGTCAGACCACTTCTGAAAAAGCATTCTTTGGACGGCTGAAATTAAAATCAGTCTGTACCCGAATGATAGGAAGAAAAGTCTGGAGAAGGCTTGGAACGGCTCATGATCCAAAGCATACGACATCATCTGTGAAACATGGAGCAGTGAGCGTGCATGAGCGTGCATGGCTTCCAGTGGCACTGGGTTACTGCTGTTCAGTGCTGAGACAGAAGACAGCAGCTAGATGAATTCTGAAGTGAACAGGGATATACTCTCTGCCCAGATTCAGTCAAATCAGTCAGTGCTTCATAGGACACATGGATAATGACCCAAAACATACAGCAGTAGTTTTTGAAGGTAAAAGTCAATGCAACCCCTTGAATTAAAGCTTAAAGTCTGCACTTCAATTTCATCTTGATAGTTTTATTTGTATTCTGTTCTGGTGGCATACAGAGCCGAAATTATGAAAATTGTGTCAGTGTCCAAATATTTATGGAGCTAATTGTATAAATAAAATGTGGCTCTATCTCTCGTTCTATCATTTTATCTATCGATCTACAGTATCTTTGCCATTCATTAAAAGTATGTCTTTAGTCAGCGCCGACAGCCTCGTAGTTTGTAGTTCGCAGTGACAAATAGCGCAACTGCACTGCAGCAAGTTCAATTCCCGTCTTGTGCCGATCCCATTCCCTTCTCTCCACCCAATGCTTTCCTGTCACCGTACTGCTGTCCTATCACATTAAAAAAGCATTAAATGCCCATAAATATAATTTATATTTTGTTGTATATATTGATAATGTCTTTACTCTGGATATTGTGACTGATGCTTATGTCTGTGATTTATCATTTTATTCATGGTAACACATAATCTCTCGTGGTGAATCCAGTTTTTAATAGAATCTGTCATGCTGTGCCACTGCTATGGGCCATTTATTTAAATACGTGTTTTGTTTACAGCACAGAAACACACTGTTCTTCAGGTGAACATCGAGGGCAAGCAGCCTGCTGCAGTTTATCCAGAGCACCATAAATAAGATGACGTATTAAACTAACCCTCCAGGTCATTTGCTCATAATGCGCTTCTAATCACCAGCAGGGCAACACTGTGTGTCTACATAATTATGAGCAGGGTTTGTGCCTTGTTTTATATATTAGTCTGATTTATGCTTTTATTCGATTGTGAGGACTTCCTTTCTGAGTTTAAACCAGCCATGTGGTTTTCATTAAAGCATTTACATGCTAGAGTACCAGCCACTTTTTCCCCTTTGCATGAATCAGTTGAGAAGGTAAATCCAGGGTTCGTACGGTGCTTGAAATCCTTGAAAAGGCTTGAATTTTAACATAGGGTTTGAAAAGTGCTTGAATTTTGGATAAAGTGCTTGAAACTGCTTGCAATTGCAATTGCATTGGTTTTTATAATGATTTGCTTTATTACTGAATAACGTTAGTTCACTTTCTAGATTAAAAGAAAACAGCTCGGCTCTGCGCGTGACTGTATTGTGATGATCTGATGGAACAGAGCGGGAGATTAATAAACGTAGAGAGGTTGCTGCTTCAGTCAGCGTTGCCTTGAAAACAACAAATACAAATGATGGGTAAAATAATGTGAAGTCTTCTGTCAAGTCGGCTTTTTTATGAGCGAGTCTGCGCTTTCAAGCCATGTAAAAGGCAAGCAAAAATGCCCATGCTCATTTAAACTAAATATTGCGATTAAAGTGAAATAATAAAATAAAATGTCATCTCACCGACGTACAGTATAATGTGTGTGAGCACAGAGCTGCTTTGTGTACAGTGGTTACCGGGGAAGCAGCTGTAGTCATGCAGCTCCAAAAGCGCTGCCTCGCAGACAGAACCTCATATTTTAGCTTTTAATCTATTTTTAAGGGAAAAAAAGTGACGAATCTGAAGTGTAAATAATTATTTTAATTTAAAGCACACACACATCTTACTGTCTATTTTTGAAGGCACATTAGCTTTTTGTTCACCAGAGCTGCTGAGAAACAAAATAATTCTTTATACTTTTGACTCAGCCCGTCTTTAGTTTTTTTTATTTTAAAGGCTGAAATTTGAGGTTTGTCACTTTATACAACTCTTACTATTTAGGAAAACCTGTATTTGAACTGCAGATAATATTTTTTTAAGTCATTTTATAGTTTAATATGTTACAATAGACATAGCCCTACCTCAGTCATTCAGTATTTATTTAATTTTTGCAGGTTAAAAAGCCTGACATTTATTAAAAAAATCCTGCAGATACCCTGTAAATTCTTTCCTCCTTTATTTTAATTTTATAATTTATATTTATATTTTACTGTATGTTGGCTATTTGTATATTATGCTATATGCTATATGCTATTCAGGCCGGTGGTTTTTAATAGCACAATAATCTGATTTAAAGTGGAAAAACTCAAGTGTGTGTTGGTGTAAACATGTAATTTACCACAGTTTTAAGTGCTGGGAAAGCTTGAAAATGCACCTTGAAAGTGCTTGAATTTGAATTTGGAAAAGGTGTAGAACCCTGTTAATCTCATCTAAGAATGTCCAAAGAAAACTGCCTTACTGTTCCTAGACATTATATTTACACAAAGGTTCTTCACAAATGCAGGTCCAAAGTTAAGCTTGCAAGCTAAGAAAATGTGTCCTCTTGTGTGTGTGTGTGTGTGTGTGTATATATATATATATATATATGTCATGTTAGATGAAGACCCTTTGGGCTTTACTATCTATCATCAGAGTTGATAATGCTCAAAAATATAAAAAGTTATAGAGACTGAAGTGCCCTGAAAAAATGTGTACCACACTTAATTTGTATTTAATTTCATATAAATATACGTTAAATAAGTCCTGGAGCAATCCAGAAAAGTAATGGGTTGAAAGTCACATGTCTCATGAGTTTATATTTCAAATCTGAAGAAGAAACTATGAAAAATTAGATTTTTCTTAAACCATATATTCATAAAAAGATATTTACCAAATGTATTGAAGTGTTCCACAAACTATTTTAGTCATTATACATACAACTGCATATTTTTAAATTAGAAAATAATTATAGACAGAATATAAGTGATTTATTTGACCACTAAAAATACAATAAGAAAAATGTAAGTAATAAAAATTATACCGGTATCACTGCAGTGTAATTTGAGTTATAATCTTTTCCTCGCTTTCCTTGTTTTAAATACTGTAAGCGAGCGCTGCTTACTTTGACTTTCACATCAGCGCACCAGCCAAGCAGATGTTTGTTTTAGTTTTCCTCTTTCCGTAATTTGCCTTTGCTTAAATAGTTTATATAAAAGCATCGTAATATTTTACCTTCACTTTGAAGAAATTCAATTCATGAATAAATAAAATGCACCATGCTATGTGCCTAATATAAAATTACAAATAACATACACAAAGTTTAAATATACAAAACTATATAAAAAAAGAATGAGGAACAAACAATTATGAAACGAAGAACATTTATTAGAAAAATTGAATAAGAAAGTTTGCTGGGACGGCATACAGCTTGATGTAGAATAATGGGGAAAAATCACAATGTTTAAATAAAAAAAATCAGCAAATACTGTGTAACCAAATAAATGAGAAACTAATGTTTAAAAAAACACTGTCACTTAGATCAGGGATGTCCAATAGATGGATGCAATGTAGATCAGCACGGTCAGTGTTTCAACACGAGAGAAACTACAATATAATATATTCACTAATATTATGACTCGCATGTTAAGTAATGTAAAACATATATAGCCTATAAATAAATAACAGCACCACTTCTCTACGTATTCAGTTTTGGAGAAGCAAAACGTTTCTCATGGCGCTGTGAATACAGACTGAACGTCGGCTCAAAACAGCTGTATGAGCAAACTACAGCTCTCGCTGGATACAAGAAGCCAGTGTCACAGTAGCCTAACGTTTCGATGGATGACTATTGTAATCAAGGTAAAGCTGATTACAGTGACATAATCACTATATGTGGTCTGTACGTTATAAATGTTGCGCAAACGAACCGTGTATGTACGCTCTTGGCTCACTCATCACTATAACATCACTAAACAATATAGTTGGTTGGTTCTTTTGTTGGTTGGTTCATTGGTTGGTTGATTTATTTGTTGGTTGGTTCCAAGCAACTTGCTTGTTTGGAACTTGTTTTTGTTGTATTTATTTTGTATTCACTATTTGTACTATTTTATTCACCACTGTGGCGCAGAGGTCCCAGCCCTGTGCGTGTGTGCATTACTGAAACCCATCTAATAGTTTGCCGGAGGACATGCCATCTCCTCCACAGCGATGCCACATACTTTATGTTGCTTCATACATCTGCTCTCACTCTCCAGAGACCTCAGCTGTTCGGGTGGAAACAGTTTTTCATTCTTTCCACAGTCACTCCAGTGGTTCTCAGTGAGGATCACTGAACACGTCTGAAGGCCTTTCATTCTCAATTAGTCTCAGCTTGTTTTTTGAGTTTAATTCAGATTATGGATTGTATTTGGCTGCACGTGTTTTAGTTCATAATAGAAGTTAAACTAGTTAAAGTTGTATTAGTTATTTACAAAAAAAAAAAAGTTTTCATGATATGCTCACCTGCATGTTATTACGGCCCTGTGTTATGGTCCTTCCTCTATGAAATGCAAAATTAGATGTAAGAATGTCTCATTTAAACCACCTAAAAAACATGTTTTTGTAAATCATAATCATGGCAAATTCATAGAAGAAAAAGTCTCAATTATGAGATAGTCAAAATTATGTGATACTAAGACATAATTGTGAGTTAACCAGTCAAAATTATGAAATAATAAATTGAAATTAAGAGAATAAAAAGTTATAATTATTACATAAATTGAAATTGTGATAAAATGACAAAATTATGAGATACTAAATCATAATTTTGAAATAATAAATCAAAATTAAGAGATTGTCATAACTATGACATAAATAAAAAATGAGATGAAAAGCTAATTATGAGATATGAGTCATAGTTTCAGATATAACATTTAAATTAAAGATAAAGTAATAAGATCAAAATCAAACGTATTAGATACATAGTCCTAATTATGCAATAATTAATTTAAATTAAGAGATTAAAAAGTCATAATTGAGACAAAATATTACATTATTATATTAAAATGTGTAATTATGAGATAAAAAGTCATAACTATGATTTGAAGTCAAAATTATAAAGTAATAAAGCAAAATTGGGATAATTCCGATGATTTTTCTTATGACTATAATTATCTTCCATGCAAAGAGATGGTGCATGATTCATACTGTCAGAATACTTTTACTGTACTTTTTTTGGAGCTTGACAATCCAGCTCAGGCTTTGTCTAACTTCCCATTTTGTGTTCCACACTAGAAAGAAAGTCAAATACAGATCAAAGTTCAGTGCGTACTGAAGTGTGTGAGTACTGCAGTGTACTTTACTAGTATGCCATCATCACAAACACACCCTGATGTTAAAGATACACATGGGAAATGTTAATTACCCAAGCATAACTGCATCAGATCTTCACATAATCGAGTCTTGTCTCATCTGATTCTTTTGCTCTTTCTTTTCAACTGAAATCGAATAGAAGATTAGAACAGATCTGATTGTGAATGCCGTGCAGATGTGTAATTTCTGCCTCTTCTCTAAATCAAGAATGCATTCTGGGATAAATTAAGGCCAATAGTGTCCACTTGTTCCTGCTGTACATGCCTGGTTCTTGTTAGTCAGTACGTATAATGTGTATCACAGCTTGACTGAGGTAATAAACTGTAACTGTGCATGGAGGTGCTTTATCTCTTTATTAGACTCATGATAATTCATGGCAAGTTAGAGTTTTTCTGCTGGATTATCAGATGTCTTTACAGATATCAGCATGTGATAGTGCCGCACTTGACCTACAGTGTTGTGTTTTTGTTCTAGTTTTGTGTCTCCTGTATCACTTTCTGCACATACAATTAAATACATTCACTGAATTCATTTTCTTAATTAGATATTTTTGTTTGTCATTATTTATTTATTATATTATCATATTTCAAACAATTGATTTATTTTTGAATTCTATAAAAATGTTTAGTTAGTTGCTTAATGGCGATTAAACAAGTTAGACAATGTACAGTCAGCTGGTCTGTATGACAAAATACATCTTTTCATGCTGATACATCATTCTGGATCATTATAATATGACTCTCATATCAGCTTAAATGTCAATATCAGTAAATCCATAAATGACATGAATACATATTCTCACTTCCATTTCTCACACACAGGGATCTACCTGCTGGACATGATTTACATCGACTCGGCCTATCCTGCGTCTGACAGCATCATTGAGACTGAGCGGAGAACCAATCAGATGAACAACATCCTGCGGGTGATCTCTGACCTCCAGATGTCCTGCACATACGGTCAGTTCATTAGCTCTCAGTCAGTTCAAGGATATTTAGTCGTGATTTCAGATCCACATCTGACCCTGAACATCCTCCTCACAGATCACCTCGTGACCCTCCCGCATGTGCAGAAGTACTTGATGTCTGTTCGCTACATCGAGGAGCTTCAGAAGTTCGTGGAAGATGACAATTTTAAGTAAGTAGGTCTCAATGGTAAAATGCAAAGGGACTGTATTTACAGCAGAGCTCCTGCTTGAAACGGCAGGATGACTTTAGCAGGACGCGTGGCAGCGGCCCAAAGCGAGGGCGACCCATTGGCTGGATGATTTAGGATTTGGCAAACAGGAGATAGCAGATGATTGCATTTGTGTTTTTCTAATTGCGACATGACGGCCGATATCCCCAGGCATTTGACACTGGAATTCACGGGTCACTGCTTTTACAACAGCGTGATTCGATTTTTTTGGGTGGTTGGCACAGTGAGCAGCAAAGTCATCACATAAATGTGGTGAAACTGTAACTGCCTTTAGACGTTTGATTGTGCCGTTAAATAGTGTTTTACACAAATGCAATGTGTTTTTATTCAAATCACTGGGTGTTCTGTGAGTTTGAGCAACATTGCTTAAGCTCAGCAGGGTTTAGGCCGACTGAGTCCAAACACATGGTGGAACCAACAGTGAGATGAGAAATAAATCCTTATATGCAGTTGTTCCAAACCATATCATTTGCTTCTTAAGTGGTGAAACGTAAAGCGTGTATTATTTGCACAACAGTGTCCAGCAAATCTGTGCCAGTACTTGTTTCAATTTGTACTGATCATCACGTTTGTGTATCATTATACCTCTAATATTTAATTACTTACTTCAATGTAAAACAGCATCCAGCATTTATTTGCCAGAATTGTTGTTTAAATTCCAGTAATTGCATAATTTTAGCAACAATTTTTTATTTTATTTTTATTCTGTTATTGGTTATTATCATACATTGGGCAGAACCTTGCAGTCTGAGTCAGAATAACCATAATGCCCTGGTTTAAAGGTATTGCAACTTTTTCACAATTCAGACCTTTTCTCCTCACATCCTGAATTTATATTTTACCATTTTGAGTTTTTCTCAATTATAAGATATAAACTCACAATTCTGAGAAGAAAAGTCTGACTTGAGAAGAAAAGAAAACGTGCATTTGCAAGGTAACATGTCAGAATTGTGAGATAAAAACCTTTTCTTTTTTATTCCATGACAAAAAAAGTAGATGTAAACCTTAGAATTCTGAGAAAAAAGTCAGAATTCCGAGATGTAAACGTAGAATTTCTGAGACAATAAATAGAATTATGAGATGTAAACTTAGAATTTGGATACAAAACATATTAGAATTCCGAGATGCAAACTTATAATTCTGAAAAAGAAAGTCAGAATTCTGAGATATAAACTTAGAATTCTGGGATAAAGTCATAATTCCAAAATGCAAACTTAGAATTCAGATTTTAAAAAGTCATAATTTCGAGATGCAAACATAGAATTCTAAGAAGAAAGTTAGAATTATGAGATGTAAACTTAGAATTCTGAAAAAATGTCAGCATTGTAACATTTAAACTCAGAATTCAGAGAAAAACAGAATTGTGATGTAAACTCAGAATTGTAAGACATCTTGACATTTTTTTGTTTTTTTCTGTGCAAAAAGTCACAATTACCTTTTTATTAACTTTTTCCCTCTTAATATCCCGCAAGCCTTCTATAGACCAGGGTTAGAGGGATATTTTGTGGCCGCTCAAGCATATTTCAATCGTTTTGCTGTGCAATGAAAGTCAATTCAGTCTGAAACCATGAGAAAAAAACTACTGAAACATTCTTCAGAATATCTTCTTTTATGTTCTGCAGAAGAAATGAAGTCAAACAGGTTTGGAACGACATGAGGCTGAGTTAATGATGACTGAATTTGAAGTGAATTTTAAGATGGTCAACTTTAAGTAGAAGGTTGACCTGCATTTTTAGCAGTACGTACTCAACAGTGACCCATACTAGATCTTCAACTAGAAGCTGTAAGGAATGTTTGCTTTAATGTGATCCGCTAAAGTCCTCTTCTCTACCTCATACCATCATGAACAGCTGCGAAGTGAATTTGTGAATGAGCAATTCATCAGAGCGAGTAAAGAGCCTGTGATTATGCTGGATTTAAATGTTTATTCCGCCGGATGAGTGATTATCTGTGGGACTCTCGTCTCGGTGCTGTGAAGAGCCTGTTATCACACACTTTATCAGAAGTACATTAGCCATATTGATGTTTCAACATGGGAGAGGAAGCATACTAATGAGCCCAATATCCTGATATCACCCCTGCTGAAAGCCTTCATCTGCTGAAGCAATCATATTAGCACAAAATTATGAAATATTATCTTGTGTTGTGTTTTAAATGTAAATATCCTTCATCGACTGGTAAGAAGTCAACTTGAACAGAGATTTGAAACAATAACATCATGTTTCGTACCTGTCTAAGAAGCCAGTCTTTTTGCTCTGTTTCCTGTCCCAGCATCAGTCTTTCATTCAGCTCGTCTGAAATGATTGTTTTCTTAGCTTCACTCACTCATCCTGTGCTGACGACGGACGATCAGTAAATGTCTTTTTAATCACAGTCCTTCAGTCTCTAAGGATGCAGTCCCAGGGACTACATCCTTCACACATCACATGTCTTATACACAGGTTTGGAGAAACACAGATTTAAAATGATGATACGTAACTAAAATACAAAAAAGAAAGAAGAAAAGAAAAGAAACTCGAGGTTCAAGAGTAAGGATTTTTATTTAAAGTTAGATTTAATATATAAGTGCAAAAAAAGTATTTAGTCAGATGTGCAATTCTTTAAAAGATGAGAGACCTGTAATTTTCATCATAGGTATGAACTATGAGAGACAAAATAAGAAAAATATCCAGAAAATCACATTGTAGATTTTAAAGAATTTATTTGAAAATTATGGTGGAAAATAAGTATTTGGTCAATAACAAAATTTCATCTCATTTTGTTATATATTTGTTGGCAATGACAGAGGTCAAACGTTTTCTGTAAGTCTTTTTCACACACTGTTGCTGCATTTTGGCCCATTCCTCCATGCAGATCTCCTCTAGAGCAGTGATGTTTTGGGGCTGTCAACAACACGGACTTTCAATCAAAGATTTTCTATGTTGAGATCTGAGACCAGGCTAGGCCACTCCAGGACCTTGAAATGATTCTTCAGCCACTCCTTTGTCGGGCGGTGTTTGGGATCATTGTCATCTGAAAGACCCAGCCATGCTTCATCTTCAATGCCCTGTTGATGGAAGGATTCAAAAATCTCACGACATGGCTATTCATTCTTCCTTTACACAGATCAGTTCTGGTCCCTTTGCAGAAAAACAGTGCATGTTTCAATGCTTCACAGTATGGTGTTCTTGGATGCAACTCAGCATTCTTTCTCCTCAAACAGACAAGTTGAGTTTTAAGTTATATTTTGGTTTCATCTGACCATATGACTAATCCTCTTCTGGATCATCCAGTGCTCTCTAGCAAACTTCAGACGGGCCTGGACATGCACTGGCTTAAGCAGACCGCCTGGCACTGCAGGATTTGAGTCCCTGGTGAGTGTGTTACTGAAGCCTGTTACTTTGGTCCCAGCTCTCTGCAGGTCATTCACTAGGTCCTCTGTGGTTCTGGGATTTTTAATGGAGCCCCAGATCGAGGAGATTATCAGTGGTCGGTCTTCCATTTCTAATAATTGCTCCCACAGTTGATTTCTTTAAAGCTGCTTACCTATTGCAGATTCAGTCTTCCCAGCCTGGTGCAGGTCTACAATTTTGTTTCTGTGTCCTTTGACAGCTCTTTGGTCTTGGCCATAGTGGAGTTTTGACATTTGAGGTTGTGGACAGGTGTCTTTTACTGATAACGAGTTCAAACAGATGCCATGACAGGTAACGAGTGGAGGACAGAGGATCTTAAAGAAGAAGTTACAGGTCTGTGAGAGCCAGCAATCTTGCTTGTTTGTAAGTGACCAAATACATTTTCACCATACATTATACAATTAAAAATCACAATATGATTTTCTGATATATTTTGTCTCTCATAGTTGAGAAAATGATGAAAATTACAGGTTCAAGAGAACTTGCACAATTTTTATCTAAATATTTTCAATTAAAGTTAGATTTAACATATATTTAGAAAAAAATACATTTCGATTTTTAAACAAGTTTATATTTGTCCTTTAAAATCAATTTGTTTGTATTTTTACATATTTTTGAAAAATAGATTCTATAATATATGAAAATATATTATTGTAATATATTTCATACAAGTTTATATATTTTATTAAGTTATGTTAACATATTTTTTAAATGTATTTTATACAAGTTAAAATTGTTTATTTAAAGTTTTACGTATTTTTTATAAAATAATTTTGATTAAAATACAAATATATGTATAGTATTTTTAGTCATTTAAAATGAAAATATTTGCATATTTTTGCACAAGGTAATAAAGTATAAACTGTGGAGCAAGTCTATATTTATCATTTAAAGTTAGGATCTTTTTCATATTTCAAAAATATGCATTGTAAATTATGCATGTTTACATTTTTATTTAAAGTTAGGTTATGTATTTATGAAAATCATATCATTTTTATACACATTTGTAATTTATAGCTAGAATTTTGTATTTATTTTGAAAATATGTATTTTTATATTTTACTCAATTTAATATTTTTCGTTTAAATTTAGGATTTTACACATTTGATATATTTTGAAAATATTTGTTGTTTATTTTTGTCATATACAGCTAAGTTTAATTTAATAATAAAATGGTAAAGCAATGCTGCATGTAGTGAAAAATGTGTCATTTTCAACCTGTTTTATCTTCCGTCTCAAGCCATTCTTGTAATTCCAGCAAAAAATCATTCAGTAAGATAACATTACCTTTATGAATTAATAAATATGAACAACTGGCCACAATGTTACAATACAATGCATTGCAGAAATCCAAATATGTCATGTCTAATTGTGTGCTGTTTGATGTTTAGGAATAAAACAACCCATACACATGTTACTGCTTTCTGATAAAGTCACATTAAAAAGCTTAATGTGTTATATTTGGTAAAAATCTCAGAGATTTGTTGTGGACCCAGTCAGAGTTCAGTCAGGAGTTCATTTGTCGTTTTGTAGATGAATACATTTTAAAGTAGCTGTTCTTCCATCTTTGTTTATACAACAGAGGGACTGTGAGCGCTGTCATGGTGTTATTTGCGGTTTGCCGTATCTCACATCTCCAGGGTGTTTTTTGCACAGCTCAGCTCGGTTTTATAGCGGGTGAGATGGGCTCAGCTCCAAATCTCGATGATCGGCGGCGGCTCTCATGTGGTCTCCATGGTGACGTTTCGTCTTTGACCCCGTCACGACCTCGCATGGCCCCAAACGCTCTGAAACCGTAGGGTGTGCTATTGAAGTTCATCCAGGACTGACATCATGCTTCTGGCTGTATCCTGCCCGACAAACCCCAGCCTCCCTCATCATCACCGGGGGCCAGCATTCTGGATGGGTTGTGAACATGAAAGACGTGGGCGGCTGGAGGACTTTTACATTGCAGGTCCGCAGGTCTGGAAACACTACACATGCAGCAGAGTGGAAAATGAACTTCACCCACCAGACACAGAGACTGCTGAAGGAGCAGTTCCAAATGATTTATAAATATATATATATATATACAGTATATATAAAAATTCCAAGCTTGTTTCCACCATGGAACAAAAAAGGTCATTGCAATTTACTTACTAATAATTCAGATTTTTGCAAGGTCATATAAAATGTGAATCTTTTTTCCGGGTTTACATGTTGCGAATTTGACTTTCCTCTGAATTCGGAGTTTACATCTTGCTATTTTGACTTTTTCCCCTCAGATTTTTTTTTACATATTGTAGTTTCTGAGATTACAGCTCACAGTTTTGACATGTTTTCTTGGAATTCTGAGATTAAATCTGTAAATAGTCTGTGTGTGTGTGTGTGTGTGTGTGTGTGTGTGTGTGTGTGTGTGTGTGTGTGTGTGTGTGTGTGTGTGTGTGTGTGTGTGTGTGTGTGTGTGTGTGTGTGTGTGTAATTCTGTGTGTAGAGTTTACATCTCACAAATTGGACTTTTCTCGTAATTCTGAGTTTAAAACACAATAAAAAAAATTGCCCAGAATTCTGAGTTTACATATATTTTTTGACGTTTTCTTCTGAATTCTGAGTTTACATTTAGCAATTTTGACATTTTGTAATTGACTTCTTTTTAGAATTCTAAGTTTTGAATAAGCTTATAGCTTATATCTCACAATTCTGCTGTTTTTTTTCCCATATTGCAAGAAAAAGTAAGAATTGGGAGATAAAAAGTCGCCTTTTAAAAAAAGTGTTTTATTCTATGACAGAAACTGGTGGGAATGATCCCTTTTTAAATTAGATGTGCGGTTACTTTGTTGTAATGCAACTCTGTAGTACTCAGAAATAACACCAAGCTTGTCGCAGTGCATTCTGGGATTGGTTTGTCTGTGGATGCATGTGGTTGTGCTGCTTTATATTTTGTCTAGGCCACGTAATCTCTGCTGCCTACCGTTTGGAAACAGCCATTGCATCTGTTGAAATGTAGTCTTGTTACGGTTTGGAATAGTTTGGCATTGTCTGGTTTCTGAACTCTCAACCTCTGTTAAGTCACTCCAATCTCATCTGTGAAAATATTTGTTTTCGTGACTGAGAAATGCTGTTGTGTGCAAATAAGCAGTGAATGATTGATTGCTGTCATTAGCACTTCTCTGGGGATTTCTCCACACCCACCGCTTATCTTCCTTAAAAACAGTGTCATGTCCTGAAGGAATCTGATCTTTTCTTTCACAAATCCCCTGAACGCTGTTTCAGGTTGTTGAGTTGCTTTTTTTGGCGGTTTCATTTTGTTCTTTGGCTGTAAGTACATGTAGTTTGTCTTGTGTTATTTAGTGAGGACTTTTTCTTCAGTGTGCCCATGGTGATAAACCAGGAGGTTTTTGGATGTCGTTTCTGCAGATGTGTTCAATGATTTGAAAATATTAAATCATTTGATTTGTACAGACACTGTCATTGAGAGTCATTGATATTTTTTTTCAATCATAAATGTCAAAATATGTCCAATAGCAGCTTTTAAGATTAATGCATTTTAGTAAACTGACTGTACCACATCTAATTAGTTTGTTAACAAGACGATTATGTGGAACATTAAATAAAGATGAAAGTAAACAGATCCTTGATGTGAGGGTTTTTTTATAAACCATAACAGATACAGTATTGGTATCTGTAGCAAAAATGTAAGTACATTTCTTGTTAAATCATTATTAATTTGCATTTTTTTTTACATTGTATTAATTTTTTGTTGTTGTTGTAACTTTATTATATATTGGGGTGGAAAATAGTTTTTATATTTTATTATATTGTTTATTATTTTTCATATTGCAGTTCAAGTGTTAGTCACTTTGTTGTGTGTTTGTATCTTTCTTTATTTCCTATAGTTTTTACTCATTTTATTTTTATTTCATTTTTAGTTTCAACTATTTCAGTGCATCAGGCTAAACTAAATGAAGATAAGGAGTGTTACTTTGGCAGCTAGCTGACATAAAATAAGATCAAGGTTTATTTTATTTCAATAAGTTTATTTTATCTAACTTTTTAGGAAAGTAGTTTTTTTAAGTTAAACAAAATTATTGTATGGTTCTAGCTTAATTTTAGTTAAATACAATAACAGTGGTTTGCTCACAGCATCATGCAAAAATCAATGTTTAGCAAAAATTCAGCCCATAACGGTCCAAAAATTGGTGAGACCAACAAGTAGTTGACAACGTATGTATTTTATATTTATGTGTTTGGCATTTAGCACATTTATCCAAAGCAATTTTCTTCACACTTTTTTTTTTTACTCATTCATTCCCTGGGAATCAAACCCATGACCTTGGCGTTGTTGTTTGAGATACAGAAACTTGGCCGCATGATGTGTTAATTTTGAGAAAGACTTCTTTCCAAAGCTCACTGTACATTGTGCCAAATCACCAATAAAGGCTGTTTTTGCATATTCTGTGCATTCTGAATGTCAAATCATAGTTGATGGTGTGGAAATAGTGTGGTTTCTCAGTGTCTCCTCTAGGTCATGTACATGACTAGAAAAGCCAAGTGCACGCATGAACAGCATGTGTTACATCACCTCTGAGGCCTGTAAGCGCTGTTATAAGAAAGTGTTTTTGAAAGGTGAACTGGTTACGGTTTAGTGTTGGATGATCGTTCTAGTCATTTTGCGAGTAATTACATTGTCATACAAGATGTAGATGAGTTTGATTCTTCATGGGAACAGATTTGGAGAAATGTAGCATTCTATCACTTGCTTATCAATGGATCCTCTGCAGTGAATGGGTGCCGTCAGAATGAGAGTTCAAACTGCTGATAAAACATCACAATAATCCACAAGTAATCCACACCACTCCAGTCCACAGCCTTGTGAAGCGGAAAACTGTGCTTTTAAGAAACATACAGCATTTTTCCAGCTAAAATATGAGTCCTCTATCCATAATATTGCTTCCTCGAGTGAAAAAAGGAATCTTGTCTGAATCAAGAGAAATCTGCACAGATCATTCATTGTTTACAAGCCAAAACAGTCCAGAACAGCTCTAAACAAATATGTGGCTGGATTTTGATGTCAGAGAGAACAGCAGATGGACTTTTTCACTGGAGGAAGGGTTATGATGATCATGGTGTTATGGCCAGAAGCAACGGTTTGTTAACTGATGGACTGGAGTGGTGTGGATTACTGTGGATTATTGTGATATTTTATCAGTTTGGACCCTCATTCTGACGGCACCCATACACTGCAGTGGATTGCAGTGAGGCTAATGAGAACATTTTGTGCAAATTTCCATTTTTGAGTGAATTATACCTTAAATAGAAAATAGCAAGGAAAAAATCCTGTTTTCCATGATTTTGTTTTATTTTTTTAAATGAAAATGAACGTCTATTACAGTAAAATCAATTTCGAGTGGTTAAGGTGGCACTGTTAGTTGAGGCTAAAATGATGTGATGATTTCACTAACATGTCTTATTTTGGTTTTATGGCAAATCCGATTCAACTAAATTCATCCTCAAAGCCTGTGCATTCAGCCTAACATTAGTTGGTTGTGAAATATTAAATGAACCTCCCTGAAGCTTCATGGAACTTGTAGAGTGTTTTTGGTGAGACTTTTGCTTGTCTTTCCATTACAGACTGTCTCTGAAAATTGAACCAGGGAACAGCTCGCCACGCATGGCCACATCCAAAGAAGATCTTGCAGGTAAGACCGCCTGAATGTGAGGATTTCTACAGTTTACTTCTTATATTTATGCATTTGGTTGCCAAAAGGGGTTTTGTCATATATATTTGTATTAATTTATTAATTGTATTATTATTATTTGTATTTATTTATTTATTAATTAATACATAATATTAATAATAATATTATTCATATGAATAATGGTGGCATGAGGCCCAACCTGTGCTATTGTTCAAAAGCTTTTTTAATGTTTTGAAATAAATCTAGTTTTTTGCATTCATTTGATCAAAAATGCAGTAACAGTGAAATAATAATAATATGCTGATTTGCTGCTCAAGAAACCTTTCTGATTATCATCAGTGTTGAAAACAGTTGTGCTTCTTCACATGTTTGTGAAAACTGATACTTTTATTATTTTCAAGATTATTTGATGAATAGAAAGCTCTAAAGAACATTTATTTAAAATATTAATTTTTTGTAACATTATATTTACATTTACATTTACGCATTTAGCAGATGCTTTTATCCAAAGCGACTTACAATTGCATTCAGGTTATACATTTTTAATCAGTATGTGTGTTCCCTGGGAATCGAACCCACAACCTTTTGCGCCACTGACGCAATGCTCTACCACTGAGCCACACAGGAACACTTATATCTGTCCTCACTTTTGATCAATTGTTGTACCGTCTGAATGAGGTCACTGGCCCCTGGTGGTAGACTTAATGAAGGGCTCTGAGGAGCTCTGTCCTCTTTGACTCATTGAAAGAGCAAAGGGAACTGAATGTGACTGAGAAAACAAACAGCACATAAATGACTCTGTATGGAGCCTTCATTATCTCAGCATTGCAAATCTACATCCCACCACCACATGCAGGCATCGCTCATTGAGCCCAGAACACAGCGATGAACCGTAGTGATCGAGCAACAGCTGACTGGATGACCTCCTCAAGCTCCATCGCCAGGCATCTGCTATTTTACCGTTTTAGAACTGGACAATTTCTGAACTCTTCAGTGTCATTTTATGAAATTATGTTCTAAAATTAACCAGTGCTTGCATGTTTTACTTTTTGTTTGGTCATCACATTTCCTACAAACCAATGCCTGAGTTTTGTTCCAGCTCATAAATCACTAGGTGCTGTTTCTTCTGCTCACCAAGGCTGCGTTTATTTAATCAAAAATACAGGAAAAACAGTAATATTGTGAAATATTATTAACATTTGAAAAAAAAAAATGGTTTTCTATTGTAATATATTTAAAAATTGAATTTATTCCTGTGATCAAAGCTTAATTTTCAGCATCATTACTTTTTCAGGATTCTTTGATGAATAGAAAGTTCAGAACAACAGCATTTATCTGAAGTCCAAACATTTGAAACATTATAAATGACTTTACTGTCACTTTTGATTAATTTAATGCGTCCTTGCTGAATAAAAGCATTAATTTCTTCCAAAAAAAATCTTTCCAACCCCAAACTTTTGAATGGTAGTGTATGAGAGCTCTGAGAAGGAGATGGTTTTATCGCACGCATCTCTGATTTGAAATAATAAATTACTGATGGAGTTGGTAAGTTTGATTCATTTACATGAATCAGCTCATCTGTTATGAATCATGGAATTGGTGTTTTAAATATATTCACTCACAATTGTGAGTGAAAAAAGAAAATAATAATCTGTAACATATTTTAATATGTTTACATATAAAATATATATATTTGCCTATATATGCTATTGTTATATTGGTGCATGCAAATTCAAGTGGTTAAATATTATTGAATATATTTGGCATCATCAAAAGGCCTAACACTATTCAGGATTTCTCAGCGCTACACTATATTCATTTATTTATATCAGTCATTTTTATGGTTGAAATGCCTTCAATATATCCTGATGGCATTGTGGGATATATTTCCTCAGAGCTTTAATAATTACATATCATTTAATGTTATATGTAAGGATTTAATTTACCATTAATTCACTACAGTTTGTAATAATTATGTTTATGTTAATTTTACGCCTGATTTTTACTAGCCACAGCTCACATGAGCATATTTGTGCTGAAATTGAACAAACAATAGTCTATTAGCTTCATGGACTAGATCAATACATAATCATTAACTCCTCTAACTGTGGTACATTTGGTTTATTCACAGCCAAAAACAGTTATGAGCTTATTTTATGGCACATATAAATGTACATTTAAATGGTCTAAGAGACTTTCAGTGTCTTTTGTGAATGTTAGCATGTAATGAGCATATAGGTGTGGATTTCTAGTCCTCTTTGAACTGAGTCGTAGATTGTAAATGCTGTATGTTACATGCTTGTATTGTAAAACGCTGCCTGGCTGTTGCCGACATGCCGATGCGACAGCGGTTTTCCAGGAGAAATGTAAGTTCACTGTGAGTATCGTTCGTAAGCATTTCTCCTGAACGGTGTAACCAAATCTATAGGTTTCCATGTTCGTTAAAGTTGTTGTTTGTGGAGTTTCCAAGGCAGCCTTGCTATTTAATAACACGTGTCTTCTCATTCCAAGGCCAGAAGTGAACATCTAGACCATTTGTAGTCAGAAAGTTTTTGATTGTTAAATAAAGACGTCAACATTTTTCCCCTATGAAGCATCATGGCACCAGATGATCTGACCGAGTGTAATGTAACACAGCGGTCTGGGATACTGCGACCATTTGGCTTTTGATGTCATTCTTTCCTTTTCATTTTATTCTTGAATGCCAGTGTGTGACTTGAAGAAATGTTTGGTGTATGTATATATGTCATTTTAATTTATCGAATGAGATGCCTGTGGCCACGTCTCAACAGCATGGTTACATCACAGCGAGGACTGGGCGGACGAGTTCTTTCCGAGTCTCGGGGTGTTATATAACACATAGATGTATTTGTGAAGATGTCCAGTCGAGGAAATGAGATCTTGCCACGAAACTCAGGCCAGAAAACAGAGCAAAACATGGAACAGCCGTTCAGATGGACTATTTAGGACTATTTTCCACATTCAAGAATCATAGTAAAGTCATCGAAAGTATGAAATAACACAAACTGAAGTGTGATGTAGTGAGCAAAGAACGTTCAACCGATCAAAACTAATTTCCCAGTTGGCTAGATTCCTGCTCTGCTCATTCTGTGTATTCCTGGGATGTTTTTGAACGCTATTGAATTGTGAATGTACATATACATTAGATTAGATTATTTTAATTGGCCAAATAAATTCAAACATTACATATACGCATGGATGGATGGATGAAAGAACAATGAATGGATGGATGGATGAATTAATGAATGGATTGATGGATGATAGACTGTTGAAAAACAATATATGGATGGAGAGAATGATGAATGAATGGAAAAATAGAATGATGGGTGAATGGAACAATTAAACGATGGATGGATTATAGAATGGTAGATGGACAGAACAATAGAACAATGGATGGATAATGCAACTAGATGAATAGAACGATGGCAGGATGGATGGATGATAGAATGATAAATAGAACAATAGAAGGATGGATGGATGATAGAACCATAGATGAATAGAATGATATAACGGTGGATGGATGATAGGCCGATGGATAGACAGACAGATATTGAAAAGAAAGGATGGAAAGGTCCCTGGCAGTGCGTGAACATACCTGTCAGACACATATAAAACACATTCAGAAAGCAGCCTCCTCCTAACACCTTGTTAAACGTTTTAGTGCTATACGTTTGAGTAACTGTAGTACTTTAATGCTGACTGTTAAAGCATGTTAAATGCTCTTTGGAACGATCCAGTACAAAAACAAGACCAATTGTCCTTTCAAAGTGAAGGTAAAATGAGAGGTCAAATCGCCTCCAGTGCCAGCAGTGCTTCTAATCACCTAATAACTAGGTGATTAGTAAAGGGACAACATGAGTGAAAATGTACGTCTTGCCAGTAGAACCTGCATAATATCCAATAATAACCCGCCAGTAATGGCAGTTCTGGAAGTGATGCAGTCGCTCTGTAGTTTCCCTGAGTGCTGCCAGCTTTCCTTCTGGTGCTTACAAATATTTATTTGTGCTACATTTTATTTCAAAGCAGCAAATTATGGATGATAGATGAAATCAAGACATGATTCAGGTTGGATTTGATCCTGGGTGTCCCAAAACAGCACCACAGCTCAATGTCTGGAGCATGTTTTCTACTGTACCTGCAAGGAATTGTGGTAAATGGAGTTTGATTTTTTTAGTGATCGATCGATCGGCAAAGCTGATATATCAGCCAATGATTGTGTTTGTTTGTTTGTTTGTTTCTTTTTCTTTCTTTTCTTTCTTTCTTTCCTTAAATCTGTAATCTGTAAATCTGTCATTTATTTTACACATACTTTCTATCAAGTTCAAATTTTTTTAATTGATACATATTCACATATTTTATTATTTAATATTTTCAAATGTTTTAGTAAATATTGTGTATTTACAGTAGTAAAAATATATAATTAATTGCTGTATTTATGTTTATAGGCTGATATACAGTATATATGCATGCATACATACACACACATATATGTGTGTGCAGGCACGTGCACACATAGACATAAAAGAGGGCTTGAGCACCTGCCCTTTTTCTTCCTCGAGAGAAAGTGCCCTTTTTTCTGGGGAGTTTTATTTATTTTTATAAATGAATATATGTATATATGTGTGCGTGTGTGTTTCTGTTTGCGCACTGCTTTCCCTGTCAAACAAATACAAGAAATCTAAATATCAGGTCGGGTCAGGAAATGAGACTCTGTCGAGTTCCGATGCCTTTCTCCTCTCCACGTCTCGGCGCAGGCGCGCGCACTCGCGCAGCACAGCAGTGTAGCACACATCGATCGGCACATGCACCTCACAGACAGACAGACGTGAAGCCCTCCCTCCCTCCCTCTCCAGTTGTGTTTGTCTTGGTGTGGAGGTGAGTGGTGATAAACAAAAGACTAAACTACGTGTGCCTCGAATTTACAGCTAACTATCCAAAAGACAAACTGCAAATATAATTAATTTGTCTTGCTAACATCCATGACCCATGAGAGCGCTACCATGTAAGTAGGGGCGATTCTCAGATTTTTTTAATGAGGTGGCACAGGGGGGACCCAGATCCTGTCAGGGGGCATGGGAAAAGTCATGTGCCCCAACACAAGTGGGATGACATAAAAAGGGCACTGCACAAGTGCCTGGACAACTCATCTCTCGTTTTATAAATAAAAACCACTGAACAGACAATACTTGTTCTAAACTTCTTTCATTGTCCAAACAGACGTGTGCGTCTAGTGAACTTTTTGTAAAAACTGCTCATGTTCTGTTGCTGCAGATAGATGTCTGCTGGTGTGGTCCTCGCTGGCCCTCTCTGGCTGGCACTGACCTGTGCTGCCAGGTTCAGGGCTAATTTTATGATTTCAAATATCAGTATTCAAAGTTTTATGTTTGAAATATCAAAGCCGTAATAATGCATTTGTAACTGCAGGTTAAATGCATCGTGCCCTGCATTAAAACAGTGTGTAAATGCATCTAAATGCCACTTCTAATGCAGCTTCTGTGTTTTCTCTGCAGTGCAAAGATACATTTTGTCAATACTGATTTGATTTGCTTGGTAACAGCTTAAATTACTTATTCTAATTGACTGATTCAATGTAAGAATTTGACTGAAAATATGATGCACACTCATGCAGGGCTTTATAAAGGTAAAAATTCCCATGAAAGGTCAAAAATCAATTTAAACGTATTGGAAAAGATGAATTACTATCACTGCTGTGAACTGATCACCGCAGAATATCAAAAACTTCAGGAGTCAGCTGTGTAATTTGTGTGTGATGAAAAAGTTGAGATCAATTATTAAATTTTTGTAATTAGAAACAGTTTCAAAGAGACTTTGTTTATAATCTCTTATTTTTAATTACTATATAATTCATGTTGTGCTTAACTATGCTTATTGCATTAAAGACACTAAAGTAACTCCATACCACAGAGAACATGTTTACATTTAATTACATTTTACATCTAATCGCTGTTACTACTTTTAAAGGTCCATGTTCTAATTCCATGACCCTCCAGAAACACCTATCGAATCCAATCCCTCCCCATCATGCCGTTTTCATTGTCAGATGGAATATTCACTCCGAACGTGGCCTTCGTTTCATGAGCTGGTAGTCAGACTCATTAATGAAGCTTTTAACAAGAACCAGGTGAAGATAATTTCCTAAACATCCCACTGTGGCATTCAGGTATTTACATATGAGAAACACGGTGTAAAGCGCCGTCTGACCCAGACTGGAAGAGAGCGATCACGGTTTAAGGCTCCAGTCGCTCCATTAAACGTGTCTTCTGGTGTGTAAGTGTCTCAGCATGCTGTCCTACATTGTTTCCATTTTCCCATGATGCCTTCAAGGTGTTTTTGTCCACTCTGGAAAACTCTGTTAAGAGCTGTTGAATCTGAGACCAATCTGATCGCCTGTTTTGATGGGTTTGTGATGAGATGATGAAGTTTAGAGGGATAGCTCACGCTAATGCGATATGACTTTCTCTCTTATGTCAAACACTTTCTACCAATTTATTTGTGTGTGTGTGTGTGTGTGTGTGTGTGTGTGTGTGTGTGTGTGTGTGTGTGTGTGTGTGTGTGTGTGTGTGTGTGTGTGTGTGTGTGTGTGTGTGTGTGTGTGTGTGTGTGTGTGTGTGTGTGTGTAAAAGAAATTGGTAGAAAGTCATTATTTGGAGCAACATGAGGGTGAGAAATCATGGCAGTGAGTGTATGTAAATGTAAAATGTAAATAAATGAATATTACAAAATGAATAAAAATGACAAAACATAAAATTTCTAAAAGTAAAACACTTCAAATTAAAATATAAAATAAAAGCTAATTTAAATATTAATAAATAAATACTATAATGATAACATAATGCAATATAATATTAAAATATACAAAATAATATGAAAATAACACTGTCACATGTAACCGTAAAACAGAAAAAAAATAATGAAAGCTAAATATTAATAAAACAAAAACTAATAAAAAGGACAAAAGCACATATCAAAATTACTTCTGCTAAAATTAAAGCTGAAAATGTAAAAAATTCAATCGAATTAAAAATATGAATAAATACTATAATAGGATATAAATGATACAAAAAAACTGGTGTAATTTAAATGTGGAACTTAAATAATTAAATTAAATGAAAGCTAAATAGAAATAAAAAATATATTTTAAAAAGTACACTAAAATT
Organism: Gymnocypris eckloni scoliostomus; assembly: GCA_027564155.1. NCBI lineage: Eukaryota > Metazoa > Chordata > Actinopteri > Cypriniformes > Cyprinidae > Gymnocypris > Gymnocypris eckloni. The sequence continues at coordinate 36,619,547 of CM050414.1, forward strand.
AAAATATAAACAGAAAATATAAAAATAAAAGCAAATTCTAAATATTAATAATAATAATATTATAATATCTAAACAATCCAAGAATACTGGTTCACTAATGCCTCTAAAGTTCTGGAGCAACTTTCGTCGAGCAGTAGAAGAAAAGCCTCAGAAAGCACGTGAATCTGACTCACTGACGGGAACATGTGGATGCCGTTTCTCTGGGGATCCTCTCTGTTTTCCTCTCTCAGGACTGAATAATCATCCGTCTCCCTCAAGAGGACTAGAGAATGTTAACATTTGTGTTGCGGCTGTGATTGCTAAAGCAGAGGCTCCGCTGCGCTGACAGAGCCTCCACATGTTTTCTTTCATTATGTTTCATCGAGTGTGACGCCGAGAATAATCAGGCATGTTCAGAGCAAACCTCATTCTGCTTTTCTCTCTTTCTCTCTTTGTCTCTTTCTTCCAGGTCCGTCTGAGTTTGTCTTTATCGGTCAGGTATAGTCGACGGCCCACCTGTCCGGATGCCACCGTGGGGGTTCATATTCCCACCCCGCCGCCCTCACGCCACAGGAAGAGCCACAGCCTTGGAAACGCGTCTGTTTTTTCTCTTCATACGTATACACACACTTACTGTATTTAGATCAGAAAGTTTAGGGTCAATATGTTTTTTTGAAATAAATTAAATTAATACTTTTATTCAGTAAGGATGGATTAAATTGATCAAAAGTGAAGTTGGTTACAAAATTGATTTCTATTTTTAAATAAATGCAGTTTTCTTAACTTTATATTCATCAAATAATACTGAATAATCCCTCAGTTTCAAAATAAATAAATATAATGTAATTAAAGTCATGCACTTAGAAGTACAGAAGCCCAGCTTTCTGGAATATTTAAAAGCCTAAATGTGAAGCTTTATTATTATTATTATTTAAAAACATATTTTAGTTGGGACTACTTTACTACCAATGTTATTTTAATATCACTGAGATACTATAAAAAAATATTAGATTGGTTTTATCCTTACATTTTCCATTTTAATTTTGACCTTTTAGTAATTGTTATTTGTATAATTTTTTGGTAGCTTTGATGTATATATTTTTTTATTATATATAACCTCTATAGTTTTTTAGTCCCTATAGGCCACTATATAAACCTCTTTAGATGTTTTCCCCCAATTTTTTGTTCGTTTTAGTAGTTATTTTAGTTATTTTGTTAATGTTAATGTTGTTAAAATTGTATTTAATTCCACTTAACATTTTTTTTTGAGCAACATAGTTGATAATAATCAGAAATGTTTCTTGAGCAGCAAATCATCATATTAGAATGATTTCTGAAGATCATGTGACACTGAAGACTGGATTAATGATGCTGAAATTTCAGCTTTGATCACAGAAATAAATAAATAGAAAAAAGTGGTTTTAAATTTTAGTAATAATTGACAATATTACTATTTTTACTGCATTTTTAATCAAACAAATGCAGCCTTGGTAAGCAGAAGAGACATCTATCAAAAACATGAAAACGGTAGTGTAACAGCATACTAAACATTAAATCTGCAGCACTTTTGCATTTAGTTTGTCAAACGTACTTCTCTGGAAACCTTCAGTGTTACACAATCTCATGACTCATGATGGCTTTCTGACACACTCTCTCTCTCACACAGTATGATGTGGCATTTCGGTGTGGTGGAGAGTAAAAGTGCGACGTTCCCCATAGAGAAACCACGTCACCTACTGGACGACAGCTTCCTGGAGTCCCAGAGTCCAGCGAGGAACAACCCACACATCAACGGCATCTCTAGAGGTATCAGAATGAGCCTGCACATTGTATTTAAGGAATGTGCCTGGTTTAATGCATCTCAAGCATTTGTGGCATAATATTAATTACAACAGAAAAACATTTTGAATCAGCCCTCAGTATAAAATGAAACAAAAGCATAAAAATTTGGTTAAATAATGCACTTGTAAGCAAACAAATCTAACATTCTGGATTAAAAAATATGTATATAAAGCTGTATATATACACACACACACACACACTCACTGGCCACTTTATTAGGTACTAGAGCTGCAGCTAACGATTATTTTTATTGTCGATTAATCTATTGCTTATTTTTTCGATTAGTTGACTAATCTATAAATTATTTTCCGACTAATCTATTTATTATTTTCTCATCGGTTGATTAATTCTTTAGTTATAATACCAGTACATTCTGCTATTAATCTTTTATTTTATTCAAACTAATCAAATTAATCTCATAATTAATACTACATAAAATAAACAACAACAAAGAAAGAAGGAAAGAAAGAAATAAAGAGAAAGAAATAAAGAAAGGAAAGAAACAAAATAACAATAAATAAAGAAATATAATAACAAGAAAAGAGAGAAAAAGAAATAACAACAATAAATAATTTATAAAAAATTAAAACAAAAGAAAGAAAATAACAATAAATAACTAATAAGAAAGAAAGAGAATTACAGGGCAGTGATACAGTCAATAGAAATGCAGATTATGGTGCATTCTCAGTTCTGTTTGGGACTGACAGCAGTTACAGGTGAGAGACTTGAAATGTTTTATTTATATCAATACATATCTGTATATGAATGAACAGCTGAAGTCACAACCGCGTTTAGGACACGAGAGCGACAGAATCAAAAATGACATAACACCGGGACGTTTTATCACAGCTGACAGCCCGTTTTTAAATATACCATCCCAGTCGATGCTTTTCCTGTCCATCACACAGTTAAACAACTAACAATGACTTTAAATGCTCTGTTAGCAAGTGCAGAGAGCGCGTTTGGTGCACGCGTCTTGCGCACACACACACACACAGCACTGACGGCAGCTCCGGTTTAAGATGAACACGAATCATTTCTCCTTCTCCTTCTCTGTGAGTGCATTAAACTTGTCATGATTATATCTGCATCTCGATGTCCCGTGCTGTTCCGTTCATTCAGCACAGCTTTGCATGCGGTTGTGAATCCTGACAATGTAAAGGCGTCAGTGCGGCTATATATATGCGGTTCTGACGGTTGTATGATAATAAAATGCTCTATGAACTCTCTATAAAGTGAGGTTGCCATACTAGCCTTTACCTTCTGCTCTAGAGTCTTGTTTGTCTTAAACATGGCAGAAAAAGCCAAGGCTTGCGCAGTGGGCATGGCTAAAGTTGTGACACGTCGAAGCACTAAATTCTAATCAATGTATTTTTATAATCAACGTAATCGATGACGTCGACGAATTGCTGCACCCCTATTAGGTACACATTGCTAGTACAGGGTTGGACCCCCTTTTGCCTTCAGAACTTTTTTATTGTTCGGCATGGATTCAACAAGGTGTTGGAAACATTCCTCAGAGAGTTTGGTCCATATTGACATGATAGCATCTAGGGGCTGTGGACGGTGGCAGATTTTACCACCGCGGTGGTAATGGACCAACTACCGCAGGTGGCGCGGTGTTGTGATATATATATATATATATATATATATATATATAATTCTGAAACGCAAACATAAATAATTGAGGCTCAATCATCTATTAACAAACATACGTGTTTATTTTAGCACTTACGTCAGTGAACACTCAGCCTCCAAAACACTAAAATAAATATCAAATAAATAATACAGTTAAATAGGAAAGTAGCCTTAAATGAGAAAGTTAAATACACCCGGGCTACCTCACGCGAGCGGCACGGCGAGAACCCATTATAATCATTGATGCTTTCTACACTAGATGTGCGATACAACACGACAAATCGGTCGCAGTAAACTGTCTCGTCCTATTTATGACGAACTGAAACTAAGTTAAAATGTCCTGTGGACAGACTCAACTGTTGTGTTGCGACGCGGCTTCCACCAAGCAAGCGGGTGCGTTAACTCCTCGTCTGCTGCACGCGCTCTCTGTGGAAGAGGAATCGCGCCGTATGTTGCCACATTTCTTGTTAACATCTTCCATTTACCGCGGTCTTATTCGTATTTGGCCAATTTGGAGAAATCCTCACCAATACACACCTGATCATCCGGGCGTTTGCGATGACGTGAACTTGAAGACTTGTACAAATGCGGATGGGTGACATGAATGGAGATGATTCCAGATCAGCGATTTAGTATTTGGTTTCCCAACAATGTCCATCGCTCATCACGAAATAAATTTGCAGAATAAACAGTATTTTCCTGCGCTCAAACCTGCCAATCTAAAGGAAGCGCCCTGTATGGCGTTTGAGGTAATTTGTGAATTAGCAGATTTATAGTCTAAATAAAACAATTTGCAACTGTTACTATTATTACACTTGTTTACAAAACTTTGTATTATGCTTGTTATAGAGTGTGTGACATCACGTGCACTACCACCAGTGGCAATACACAACCGCGGTGGCAACCGACCACCGCCGGTGACGCGGTTGTCACGGCCACCGTCACAGCCCTAATAGCATCACGCAGTTGCTGCAGATTTGTCGTCTGCACATCCATGATGAGAATCTCTCGTTCCACCACATCCCAAAGGTGCTCTATTGGATTGAGATCCGGTGACTGTGGAGGTCGTTTGAGTAAAGTGAACTCATTGTCATGTTCAAGAAACCAGTCTGAGATGATTTGAGCTTTGTGACATGGTGCATTATCCTGCTGGAAGTACATCAGAAGATGGTACACTGTAGTCATAAAGGGATGGACATGGTCAGCAACAATACTCAGGTAGGCTGTGGCGTTTAAACGATGCTCAATTGGTACTAAGTGTGCCAAGAAAATATCCCCCACACCATTACACCACCAGCAGCCTGAACCGTTGATTCAAGACAGGATGAATCCATGCTTTCATGTTCTTTACACCAAATTCTGACTCTACATCTGAATGTTGCAGCAGAAATCGAGACTCATCAGACCAGGCAACGTTTTTTCAATCTTCTGTTGTCCAGTTTTGGTGATTCTGTGTGAATTGTATCCTCCGTGTGCTGTTCTTATCTGACAGGAGCGGCACCCGGCGTGGTCTTCTGCTGCTGGAGTCCATCTGCTTCAGGGTTCGATGTGTTGTGTGTTCAGAGATGGTATTCTGCAGACCTTGGTTGTAACGAGTGTTTATTAGAGTTACTTTTGCCTTTCTATCATCTCTAACCAGTCTGTCCATTCTCCTCTGACCTCTGACATCAACAAGGCATTTTCATCCACACAACTGCCGCTCACTGGATATTTTCTCTTTTTCAGACCATTCTCTGTAAACACTAGAGATGGTTGTGTGTGAAAATCCCAGTAGATCAGCAGTTTCTGAAATACTCAGACCAGTCCGTCTGGCATCAACAACCATTCCACGTTCAGTCACTTAAATCCCTTTCTTCCCCGTTCTGACGCTCGGTTTGAACTTCAGCAAGTCCTCTTCACCACATCTAGATGACTAAATGCATTGTTGCTGCTTGTGATTGGCTGATTAGCAATTTATGTCGCCTAGCAATTGAACAGGTGTACCTAATAAAGTGACCGGTGAGTGTGTACACACACACATATATATCGTTTAAGATTGCTTAATATATCCAACTTAATATAGAGAGCTGTAAGATGCAGTTTACATTTTTGCAACAATATAAACAGTCGCACAGCCAATATTTGCCATATAATGAAAAATGTATTATTTTACACAACTTTACAACACAAATGCATTTAAAGTCAGTAATTTAATATAAATATAAAGAGGATTCAGTAAAACCCTCTTTGAAATTGTATCTGTAAAGTATCTAAATACTTACTTTTCAGGTGGGACTACGTGTACTAGTTTGGATGATCTGGTTCTCTATTTCTGATGTAATTCGCAAGGACAGATTTATGATATCATTGCATGCATTGTGCAAAAGGAACAGAACACCATTATATCGCCATGGCAACAGAGTTGAAAGACTAAATATAACTTTACTAAGAGAAAATCAGTAATATAATTTACCACACAGATCCCATGCAAACTCATGCAAGTCTGGTGGCTTCAGTTTCTCAATGCCTGACATTGTGTACTTCCATAGTAAAAGTGCATTATTGTATCTGCAGGAAGTCAAAATGATGTGATATTAACATTATTCCACAGCTAATTTTGTATTGTACCCAGAATATATTTCTGATCCTGTGTGAATTATTGGTCTGTAAAATGTGTCACTTCACAACACCTATGTGGATTATTAAAATAACCTTATAATACAAATAAATGTCTTCTGTGTTTTAAATAGTTCTGTAGCCCCAATAAGGTCTTTGAGATCCTTGTGTACCTTCTTGTTTCATGATCACTGTGAGTGATGAGAGAACATTAGATGTGTGCTCCGATGGAAACGGTTGTGAGGTTTGTGTGATTTGTGTTTTCTCAGGCAGCAGTCAGAATTCGTTCTGTGAGGATCTCTCTCCGGGGCTCGAGAGGTGAGACTCTGTCTATTTTGTCGTGTTTTTGTGTCTAAACACCATCTGCTAATAAGAGCAGCTTTTTTATTTCATTATTTGACCGGTTTCATATTAAAATAATGTCACATTAGTTAACGTTAATTAATGCATTAAAGGTGGGGTATGTAATAATAATAAAAAATGGGCCGAGCACTAAAACAAACTTGTAGCCAATCAGCAGTAAGGGGCGTGTCTACTCATGATATGGAGGAGAGATCGTTCAGAGCCGAGCGACAGAAAGATAGAGATGGCAGATAAAAAACAAAAGCGGAAAACATCTGCAGGACGATAAGGCAAGAAGTAGGATCCGTGTAAATATCGGATCAGCTTTCCAGCGCTGGAGAGAACTCAAGGAGCGGAAGGTCTGCGATCGGACGCCGAGGTTGCTTTGTTTCTTCTCGATCGGTGAGTAACACCGTGTCTACACCAGACGCGCCACAACAGCTAATGTCTGCCTGGACACGATAAAGCGACCATTGAAAATCATTTTAAATTTGTGTCAGCACGTCATAAATAGAATGCGGCAGCAGTTTTTCAGTTTTCTGTTTGTTGACAGTATCACTGATTATAATGACTTCTGTAGTATTTTGTTGTAGACACATTGGTTTTGCTTTGTTTCACAGAACTAATCGTTGCCTGGGTTGCGTAGGCTATGTATGTGTGGGGTGGAGCTATCAAAATAGGGGCGAGACCCTTTTGGGGTAGGGGTGTGTTTGTGTTGGTGATTTCAAATATCAACATTGGCTTCCAGAAATCGCTTACCACACCTTTAACTAACTTAAGCATTACATTGTTAAAGTACTTAATACTTGATAACATTAATGAAAATACAACTGTTCATCGTTTGCTCTGGCCCATTAAATAATAGTTATAGAAAGAACTTTTGATGTATTAATAATGTATTAGTAAATGTTGATATCAGCATTAACTGAGATACATGCTTTAGTAATGTAAAACATTTGTTTTTCATGTTTCCTAGCTCAACGGTATCTGTTGTTTTTGTTGTTCATTTATTGTTTCCAGCTATAAATGTATATAAATGTTTAACATCTATATATGTCCATTCCACAAGAAAACGCTTTGACATACATACAAATAGAAAAACACAACTACTGAAACAAAAAATGGTCTCTGAACAGCCAAGTTTTAAAGAGATAGTTCACCTGAAAATGAAAACGCTCATGTCGTTCCAAAACTGTATGACTTCCTTTCTTCTATGGGACACAAAAGCATCATGATAACATCATAACAGTGATTGATACAGTTTTTGCATTAGTCTTCAGTCTTTCATAAGAATTCACAAGACTTGGGTTTAGTGCACAAGTCGTATGAACTGTGAAATTATGCTTTTTGGAAGTTGAAAGTCATCACTGTGCTTTAATTTCATAGAAAAGAGAAGGTGAGTAAATGGAGACAGAATTTTCATTATGTGAACTATCCCTTTAACATCTGCACAGATTCAAACGTGTTATTCAGTTTTCATTCAATACTGTCAGAAAGAGTCCGTGTATCTTCTCAAAAAATATTTAGGATTAATGCATTTGAATTGCATATGTATTTTCGTCTGTTCCCTTTCAAGTTTTAACATAATTAAACAAATGAACGTGATGCATATTTGTCAGCCATACATTAGTTCTGTACAAACAAACTGAAAGTTTTAAATTCACAATAACCAGGTTTATACATGTATCATCAATAAATCAAATTTGTGTAAGTTTCATAAATTTAACTGTGAACACAATTAACAGATGTGTTTGAAAGCTTGTTTCCGCCACGGGATAAAAAAAGTAATTGAAACTTTTTACCTCAAAATTCTAATTTTTTCTTGCATTTCTGAGATAAAAAGTAGAATTGTGAAATATAAACTAGCAAATGCAAGAAAAAACATCATAAATGTGAGACAAAATGTCACAATTACCTTTTTATCTTTTATTCCATGGTGAAAAAAAAACTGAATTGTAAAATGTAAGCTCAGAATCACAAGATATAAACTAGGATTTGTGAGAATAAAGTCCAAAATCATCGCAATAATTGAGTTTTTATCTGGCCATTCTGTTTCGTTTTTTCACAGAACTGTAAAAAAAAAAATGATTACTATAAACTGTAAACTTTGAGCGAAAAAGTCACCTTTTTAATTAAAAAGTTGCAATTACCTTTTTATTGTTATTCTGTGGCAGAAATGAGATTCCATAAATTTATACTAAAATGTGTGCTAATTCTAAGCAATTTTAATACATGTATTTTGAAATGATGATTTAAATATAATAAAAAGATGCATACCGTATAGTTAATAATAATCTAACCCAGTGGTTCACAAACTGGGGTACGTGAGGTGTACGGAGGGGGTACGCGAACAAAATGCTGAATTTTGGCAGTCATTTAATTCTACCCCAACTTAAAGTAACATTAAAACCGAGCGTTTGTTTCTTACAAGCAAAATTCAATTTCTAGCATAAAAACAGGAAAATGGGAGTACCGTAAACAGTCAAATAACATCAAACTACCTCATCTTTTGTGGTCAGAACACAAGTAGCGAGCGTATAATAGGATCCTCACTAAATATGCTGCTTTAGCAAATCGCGCTGTTGTTCGTTGTATCTTTAAAGTACATTTGTAGCACTTAATAGCATGAAGAACAAATAGCCTATTGATGGTCTGTGCATTGAGATCGATTTAAGAAACCCTCGTTGATACAAAAACACCCTGTGCCAGTTATAGATTTTTGTTTTAAATCTACAAATATCACTTTGTTTTGCCATCATCTATTGCTTTATTTATTGTAATACACTTAATGGAATGGTAAGAATATGACATAAAACATGACATACAATCTATTATCCAAGAAAAATATTGCCTAAAGGTAAAAAATGCACCTGTTAATCAATTTAAGGTGGCAAATATTGTCCCTTAATGGCAAAGGTGTGACTTCGGTCTAAGTGGGGGTACTCAGAAGATTGTTAAATGCCCCAGGGGTACGCCAATGCAAACAGTTTGAGAACCACTGATCTGAGCAATTCATTTTTATTTTTGTATTATTTGATTTAATTATTTTCTTTTTGAGTGCAGAACTCCCATCTGTTTGTGTATGACTGGCAAATAACACATTAAGTTCATTAGTTTGTTTATGTTAAAACTGTGTAATCCAATTTAGACCATTTAGAGATCAGTATAGTATCAGTGTGGGTTGAACTCATTGTGGCGACTGTGCAAACAGGGGCCGCATGTACGCGACTCTGGGCCCTAACTGGAGGGTTCCTCTCCGCAGCTCCCCCAGTGGCCGCAGCCATGCCCACAGGTACAAACCCCTGCCTGGGTCAAAGGTCACCTCCATTCCTCTGGGGCATCGGGTTAACCCGTCTTGGCATGCAGCGTCTCCTTTTTAACATTCCAGTTTCCCTCTCTTTTCTGGTTTAGTCTGAAGACTGTCATGTCTGTCATCAGTTCTCTCTTTATCCAGCTGTCAGATTGTCATCATCTCAGGATGGTTATAGAACTGTATTTATCCACTTTATTTTTCAACACGGAAGTAAGCCGTTTTCTGTGAATGTGTGAGACTTCCGGTTCATTAGGCGCTGTAGGGAAATAACGAGAAGAATAACAACGTGCAGTAAATGGTAAAACTGTTTGCTCTACAAGCCAGTGTGTTCATAGTTAAGATAATACATTAAAATAACATGATAAGACACACCAGTTTGCAATATCAAGCAGCAAAACGAGCGGTTATCTTCAGCTAAAAATAGCTGGACGCGAATGACACCGGAAGCTAGACACATTCCATTTACAAATGGCTGCGACCGCTCTTACAGGAAAAAATAAGGTGGATAGAAGAGAAAAGCTGTGGTCCAAAACCTAACCTGTGGACTCGCGGTCCACTGTTCTGTCTACCTAGACCGCTTCCTTCTGATGCTGCATCCTAACTAGTGTGACACTGTACATGAACAGCGCTCAAATAGAGCTCCTCACATTTATGTTCACATTCAGTCATTTAGTAGAGAGGGTTTCAAACTGGGGTCTGCAGCAAAGTTTCATGAAAAACAGCATATTCATGTCAAACATAATTAAATCGTTCAAAATTACCATTAAATAAAGAAACTATTTAAATAAATAGTAAAAAAAAAAAAATGAATTAGAAGTGAAAATAATTAAACTAACAAGTTGATTTAAATAAATAAATCATAAAAATAAATGTAAATAAACAATAAATTAGGTGAAAAAATAGATTAAAATATATAAATGAATTAGATTAAAGTAAATAATAATAATTAGGTTAAAATAAAGAGTAGATTACATAAGTGAATTAAATGATTTTGTAAATTAGAATACATTTGTTTGTTTTTTACAAATATATACATTTAAATAAATAATACCTCTAAACAGTAGAATTATATAGTGAATAGAAAGAAAAGTATTATATTGTAATATAATCTAAATATTTTCCACAAAAATACACATTTATAATAGAACATTTTCACATTATAATTTTGGTCTATATATATATGAAATATACCTGCCTTTTACATTTTGGACAGATCATATTTGGTAGTCTGTGGCATTTGAAAGATTGAAAAACCTTGTATTATCAGACACGTTCATTGAAAGCAAAGCCAAGTTTCTAGAAAGAAATGCAAGTGAGGAGACTCGACTCAATAAAGTGCTACTGTGATTGTATAAGCTGGTTGATTTGTAGTCATTCATAATAATTAAAACCAATATATTTTCATACACTGTACAATATATCCAGATATATGCAAATATATAAGTAGTTTGAGAGTGTAGGGAGATGGGTAATGCAAGTCTTCAGTAGAAATTCAGATACTAACTGGGATTATAAATAAAATGCATAAATTTTAATGTTAAAATCAAATTTTGTGTAAAATAGACCCCCCTTTTTTGTGTTAAATTAATTTAAAACTTGAAAAATTCAACCAGAATAGAGTCTCTTGGAAGGCTGCATATGTATCCTGTTTATCTTTTGAAACAATGTTTACATTGAGAGTGTGCGAATGAAAATGCATATGAAAAAGGTATGAAGGTGCGTATGAAAAAGGTAGCTCACTAGGTTTTGAAACGGAGCTGATTCCTTTCTGTCCTGCATCAGCGCTCTCTTTCCTCTCTCACACTCATTTCACCTCAGCCTGAGCCCTCCAGCAGCCCCATACCATCCTCACATCAGATATGAGCTGGAACGTCTGCATCAGCACACACACACACACACACACACACACACACGGGTTACTTGTTGTTGTGAAGGTTTTGGGCTAATGTGATTCCCTCTGTGCAGTCCATCAGTAGCAGAGTCCAGTCTGGTTCATGGAGAGTCGGGTGGTGTCACGATGGAGGGGCCGCTGAAGAGGAAAACCCTTCTGAAGGAGGGCAGGAAACGCAAGGTGAACAGGAAGGGAAAAAACATTTGTTTAACATTTTTTTTATAATATTTTTTACATTTGCCAATATTCAGTATATAAAGATAATTATGCATTTGCTTTGAAATTGTGCTTACATGACATTCATGCCTCCAGAAACTGAACTTATGGCCAAAGATGGCAGCATGCAGATCACATATTTTTAAGAGGTTAATGCAACTGCCTTCAACATTCCATGCGTCATACATTATATCACATCCAAAATAAAAGTTTTTGTTTACATAATATATGTGTGTGGACTGTTAATATGTATTATGTATAATTAACTACACACATATATTTATATAAAAAAATTGTTATATATAATATAAATTCTATTAATAAATTCATGGACATGTTTTCAAAATATATCCATAATATACACAGTATACACATATTATGTGAACAAAAACTCAAATTTTCGGTTGCAATTAATCATGATTAATCATTTTACAGCACTAATATATATATAAGTGCTGTCAAAGTTAACGAGTTAATAACGCGTTAAAGCAAATTCCTTTTAACAGCAATAATTTTATTAACTCGCGATTAATGCAGCGTGTTGACCCGTGGCCCAACCCGTAGTTGGAGAAATGGAGATGCAGAGTGTTGCCAACTTACCCCTTTAGCAACAAGAGATACACATCTCTCTCTCTCCGCGTGTGCTCAGTTTCTGTTCAGCACGCGCATACACCTCTCTCTCTCCATGTCTGCTCAGTTTCTGTTCAGTACGCGCATACACATATCTCTCTCTCTCCACGTCTGCTCAGTTTCTATTCAGCACGCACATACACACCTCTCTCTCTCTCCGCGTCTGCTCAGTTTCTGTTCAGCATGCGCATACACATCTCTCTCTCTCTCTCTCTCTCTCTCTCTCTCTCGCTCTCTCTCTTTCTCTCTCTCTCTCCGCGTCTGCTCAGTTTCTGTTCAGCACGAGCATACACATCTCTCTCTCTCTCGCCTGCTCAGTTTCTGTTCAGCTGCACACATCTCTCTCTGTTCAGTACTGCGCATACACATCTCTCTCTCTCCGTGTCTGCTCAGTTTCTGTTCAGCACGCGCATACACACATCTCTCTCTCTCTCTCTCTCCGCGTCTGCTCAGTTTCTGTTCAGCATGCGCATACACATCTCTCTCTCTCTCTCTCTCTCTCTCTCCGCGTCTGCTCAGTTTCTGTTCAGCACGAGCATACACATCTCTCTCTCTCTCCGCGTCTGCTCAGTTTCTGTTCAGCGCGTGCACACACATCTCTCTCTGTTCAGTACGCGCATACACATCTCTCTCTCTCCGTGTCTGCTCAGTTTCTGTTCAGCACGCGCATACACACATCTCTCTCTCTCTCTCTCCGCCTGCTCAGTTTCTATTCAGCACGCACACACACATCTCTCTCTCTCTGCGTCTGCTCAGTTTCTGTTCAGCATGTGCATACACATCTCTCTCTCTCTCTCTGCCTCTGCTCAGGTTCTGTTCAGCACGTGCATACACCTCTCTTTCTGCGTCTGCTCAGTTTCTGTTCAGCACGTGCATACACATCTCTCTCTCTCTCTCTGCGTCTGCTCAGGTTCTGTTCAGCACGCGCATACACATCTCTCTCTCTCTCCGCGTCTGCTCAGTTTCTGTTTAGCACGCGCATATCTCTCTCTCTCTCTCCGCGTCTGCTCAGTTTCTGTTTAGCACGCGCATACACATCTCTCTCTCCGCGTCTGCTCAGTTTCTGTTCAGCACGCGCATACACATCTCTCTCTCTCCGCGTCTGCTCAGTTTCTGTTTAGCTCGCGCATACACATCTCTCTCCACGTCTGCTCAGTTTCTGTTCAGCACGCGCATACACACATCTCTCTCTCTCTCTCCGCATCTGCTCAGCTTCTGTTCAGCACGCGCATACACATCTCTCTCTCTCTCTCTCTCTCTCTCTCTCTCTGCGTCTGCTCAGGTTCTGTTCAGCACGCGCATACACATCTCTCTCTCCGCGTCAGCTCAGTTTCTTTTCAGTTGCAATTAATCATGATTAATCATTTTACAGCAATAATATATATATAAGTGCTGTCAAAGTTAACGAGTTAATAACGCGTTAAAGCAAATTCCTTTCAACAGCAATAATTTTATTAACTCGCGATTAATGCAGCGTGTTGACCCGTGGCCCAACCCGTAGTTGGAGAAATGGAGATGCACAGTGTTGCCAACTTAGCAACAGTGCAGACCCCTTTAGCAACAAGACAGATACACATCTCTCTCTCTCCGCGTCTGCTCAGTTTCTGTTCAGCACGCGCATACACATCTCTCTCTCTCCATGTCTGCTCAGTTTCTGTTCAGTACGCGCATACACATCTCTCTCTCTCTCCACGTCTGCTCAGTTTCTATTCAGCACGCACATACACACCTCTCTCTCTCTCCGTCTGCTCAGTTTCTGTTCAACATGCATACACATCTCTCTCTCTCTCTCTCTCTCTCGCTCTCTCTCTTCTCTCTCTCTCTCCCTGCTCAGTTTCTGTTCAGCACGAGCATACACATCTCTCTCTCTCTCCGCCTGCTCAGTTTCTGTTCAGCTGCACACATCTCTCTCTGTTCAGTACGCCGCATACACATCTCTCTCTCTCGTGTCTGCTCAGTTTCTGTTCAGCATACACACACATCTCTCTCTCTCTCTCTCTCTCTCTCTCTCTCTCTCTCTCTCTCTCTCTCTCTCTCTCTCTCTCCCTGCTCAGTTTCTGTTCAGCACGGCATACACATCTCTCTCTCTCTGCGTCTGCTCAGTTTCTGTTCAGCGCAGCATACACACATCTCTCTCTCTCTGTTCAGTCACGCACACATCTCTCTCTCTCTCCGCGTCTGCTCAGTTTCTGTTCAGCACGCGCATACACACATCTCTCTCTCTCTCTCCGCGTCTGCTCAGTTTCTATTCAGCACGCACACACACATCTCTCTCTCTGCGTCTGCTCAGTTTCTGTTCAGCATGTGCATACACATCTCTCTCTGTCTCTCTGCCTCTGCTCAGGTTCTGTTCAGCACGTGCATACACTCTCTTTCTGTGTCTGCTCAGTTTCTGTTCAGCACGCATGCACACACACATCTCTCTCTCTCCGCGTCTGCTCAGTTTCTATTCAGCACGCACACACACATCTCTCTCTCTCTGCCTCTGCTCAGGTTCTGTTCAGCGCGCGCATACACACATCTCTCTCTCTCGCCTGCTCAGTTTCTGTTCAGCACGCGCACACATCTCTCTCTCTCTCTCTCTCTCTCTCTCCGGCCTGCTCAGGTTCTGTTCAGCACGCACATACACATCTCTCTCTCTCTCTCCGCTCTGCTCAGTTTCTGTTTAGCATGCGCATACACATCTCTCTCTCTCTCTCTCTCCGCGTCTGCTCAGTTTCTGTTCAGCACGCACATACACATCTCTCTCTCTCCACGTCTGCGCAGTTTCTGTTCAGCACGCGCATACATCTCTCTCTCTCTCCGCGCCTGCTCAGTTTCTGTTTAGCTACACACATCTCTCTCCACGCCTGCTCAGTTTCTGTTCAGCACGCGATACACACATCTCTCTCTCTCTCTCCGCATCTGCTCAGCTTCTGTTCAGCACGCGCATACACATCTCTCTCTCTCTCTCTCTCTCTCTCTCTCTCTCTCTCTCTGCTCAGGTTCTGTTCTGTTCAGCACGCATACACATCTCTCTCTCGCGTCAGCTCAGTTTCTTTCAGCGCACATCTCTCTCTCTCTCTCTCTGCTTCTGCTCAGTTTCTGTTCAGTACGCGCATACACATCTCTCTCTCTCTCTCGCGTCTGCTCAGTTTCAGCACACATCTCTCTCTCTCTCTCGGCCTGCTCAGTTTCTATTCAGCACGCGCACACACACATCTCTCTCTCTCTGCATCTGCTCAGTTTCTGTTCAGCATGTGCATACACATCTCTCTCTCTCTCTCTCTCTCTCTCTCTCTCTGCATCAATTAGTTGGCCGGTTATTTCGATTAATCTGCTAAAATAAAATGTACTGACAAAAACACACTATTCCACATTTTGTCCAATGTTATTAAAACAAATGTGCCAACTGAATGCTATGAAAAATACAGTGCTTAACAATTTATTAGACCACCTGTCATAATAAAGAGAAAACACAAATATTTTAGGAATCTCTCAAAAAACGAATTAATCTAAAACATTTATTTTCCTTTATTGGGTAAATAAAAACTGAATCAACTAAATAGTATTAATTCACATAATAACAAAGCATTGCCTCCTATGCCTTGCTACAGCTTGAATTCTTGCTGGCTTTGTTTGTATACTTTTGGACTGTAATTGAGTATCTGAAAAATAAAACTCTATAAAGTGCTCTGCCTTTCTTTCATAGATAACAGCAATAATTATATTATAGCATTACAAATAGCCTGCTACTGTTACTAAAAAGCTTCTGCATATCGGAGGACTAACCAATACAGAAAGCTAAACAATTATTTTAGTAATCACCAATGCTGTTAGTTTAGAGCAACAGTGGCACAACCCTTACCTAATTAGTTAAAAACCTTACATACATTTGTTTTAATACATTTAAGCATTGTATATAGTGAATATAGTTTAAATCTCTATTGAAAATTTAAATAATAATAAAGACGAATAAAAACACAAACTCAGTGATAACCAACAGGCGAGAGTAATGTTCTGCAGGAACACACATTCACTTTGATCACAGTCATGTCTTACTGTCATTTCTTTATCCTGTAAAAGGAGGTTATGGAGCGTCTCATATTTATATTCAGACAATTACATGTTGTTATCCCTTTAAAGTTCCTAGTCTCATAAAATATTCACACTGCATGTTGACTTTTAAACCTTAAATTAACTTTCAACAACAGATAATTCAGGACAATTAATATTTTGGTGCTGAATATCCTGTTAACTGTCTCCCTCTCTGTGTTCCATCTGTCTGACGAGCATACACATGCCCGCCGCTCAATTCTGTATTTTAAACTTAACACACACTGTCAGGACGGACCATTATGCAAAAATGGAAATGCTCGCGTGAATTTGTTATATTTATAGATAAGAATATGACCGTAAACTGAATGTTTTTGCGCTGCACGCGTCTGTCAAAGCGCCTGACATGTAAAGCCATTATGCTAATTATTTAACTTAAAGCTTAAAATAAAGAATTCTCATGTTGTGCGCAGCTTGGATCACGTACTTCTCCCGCTCATTCTGTTGACGGGTCAAACCTTTAAGCTATTAACTTGGACATTCATTAAATGTTTAATAAAGGGTGCCCAGGTGGCCTCAAAGCCAGCAAAGTTACCAAAATGGTTGTGTCTCTCTCTAAATGCAAAGTGGCAGAAAGTTCAGACAACCAAGGTTTAAAAAGTGGTTTTGATGCATTTTTCCATTGAAAAAGGATGATTTTTTTAGCTACTACCATTCCATATTGGACAGCTTTTTTTATTTGATGGCCCGAGCTCTGAAAGGAGTTAGACCAGCCAAAGACAGCAATTGCTGGGTCAGGGGAGAGGTCACGGGAATAAGCCACTGAGTAGAATCTGAAATTTTCACTCCAAATCTCATAAAGTGTTGGACATGACAAAAAAAGATGTCCCAAAGAGCCCTCTGTAGATTCACATTTTCGACATGGTAGGGTAAGATGTATTAAGCCTAACTCTTGAGTAATGAAGCCTATGTACTACTTATATTGAATTAGTTGGTGCCTTGAGTTAATAGAACGTGCATTTATGGCCTTGATATACTCAAGCCAGTCCTCGTCGGTTATCTGAATTCCTAAATCCTTTTCCCAGGAATCTTTCAAATATAAAGTAGATATGAAGAGCTCTTTTCCAAAACGCTATAAATCCATTTTAATAGTTTTCATGAAAATGACATTTTTTTACCTAGACCCATACATTTTGTTAATATTCAATTTATCATGTTAAAATGGTCTGTTGTCTCAGTCTGAACATGTTAAACAATGATTGTTAAATGAAACAACAATATTGTCGATTATAAATGCAAAGGTTTTTTTTATTATTTTTTTTTAAACGCTACAAATCCATCCTTTTTTTTTTTTATGTTGGTTTATGTCTTAAAAAAAAAAAGAGAACATGCAACATATGACATCAGGGATTCATACTATAAACCGGTCGCACCAGCCTTGTGTTGATGTAACCTCCCCGGGTCCACACCATCACACCGAACGGGTCTCGAACCCGGGTTTCCGGTGCGGGATGCGGGCGCTCTAACAAGGAACGCCAAAGGCTACAGCCTCTAGCGTCAGTCGGTTAAACACCACCTTTTATTTTTGTGATTTTCTTTGTCCAGTCTGCGTTTTCTCAGGTGTAGGTCTCACTGGCTCATCCAGGCCATCAAAAGTGTTATTAGAGTTTAAAGCACTCATTTTGAAGACTGAGCACAAACAAACGCTTCAAAGCGTCGTCATGTTGGATTGCATCGAATCTAATTCTGATTGATCGAGAGGATATATCGCATTTAGGCTAAAAACAGGTTCGGCGCTTTATAGCGGTTTGGAAAAGAACTGCATCTTGCAGTACATTTTAAACAAGGAAATATAGCGATTTGGCATGAAACATTGATGGAGCAGTGAATAGGTTCAGTACACAGCAAAATGGCATGACGAACTCATTTTTTTTTTATTTGGCATTTATCACGTTTCGGAAAAGAGCTCTTCATATGCTGAGCTGACTGGTAAAGACACCCATAAAACAGGAAATCAAATTAAGGGCATTAGAGGAGGCAAAAAGCAATTTACATACTTCATTTTCATCTGTAAGCAGTTCAAATTGTAAGATTGACGTGCGAACATAATTTCTCAGCTGAAGATATCTAAAACAATGCATTGATGGAAGATCAAATTTCTCCTTCAGCTGAAAAAATGTGGCAAATGTACCTTCCATGTACAAGTTATTCACAGTGACCATTCCTTTGCTAGACCAAACTGAGAATGTGGAGTCTGTAAGTGATGGCTTAAAGGCATGATTGTGAGCGATAGGGATGGACAGTGTAGTGGATGGCAATGCAAATGCTTTCCGTACCTGGTACCATATTTTGAGAGAGCTACCAAGCACAATGTTTGTGTTGACCACTTTTTTAAGTGGCACAGAAGAAAGAAAGTAGTTTGTAACACTGTTCAATGGCGAGCCAAGATGGAATGTCATCTGCAGGTGAAGATGAGATTTTTTCCAGTATGATAAGGCTCTGCAGTTTGCAGCCCAATAATAATGCTGGAAGTTTGGCAAGCGTAATCCTTCCATCGACCTTGGTTTACATACATGCAACTTATAAATATGGTGTGCTCTGAAGCCCCACACAAATGGCAGGACAATCGAATCCAAGGCTTTAAAAAAAAGTTTTGAGCAGGAAAATTGGCAGGTTTTGGAAAAGGTAAAGGAATCTGTCACCATCTTGATTGCATTCATGCGCCCTACCATAGACAGACGGAAGGTCCTCCAGCTTTCAATATTACGTTTCAAGTTCTCTAGCATAGTTAAATAATTTTATGTATACATATTCTTTGCATTTTTTGGTAACATTACCCCCAAATATTTAAAACGGTCTGCTGCGATTATAAAAGGTAGGTTTTGTATGAAGCATGGGTCAATATTATTAGTAACAGGCATGAATTCACTCTTTTGCCAATTTACAGAATATCCAGAGAATTTTCCAAAAGTCTCCAGTAAGTCTAATAGGGGTGGGATAGACCGTTCTGGGTCAACAGGGTAAATAATAATGTCATCGGCATAAAGAGATATATGGTGTTGTAAATGGCCTATAGGAGATGAAATACATGGGTTATTTCTAAAAACAATCACAAGGGGCTCTATAGCAATGGCAAAAAGCAAGTGTGAAAGCGGACACCCCTGCCTAGTGCCTCTATGTAGTGTAAATTGTGATGATTTATCAAAATTAGTAAGCACTGAGGCCCTGGGTTTGGCATAAAGCATTTTCATGAACATATTTTCATACTCCTGGGTTTTATGTTCAGTAATTTCAGTTTAAAGGCAATGGATATGTTATTAGTCAGTTATTAAAATGCCTTATTTAAAAAAAAGCCCAATGTATAGGGCCAAATTTTAGCTTTGACTTTATTTGGTAAAAGATTAATGACAATATTTGAGAAGCTTCACACTAGCCAGCAGGTGCATCACTGTGGCTTTGAATGAACCCAATATTTGACCCAAGCACTCCATCTAGTGACCAACATGTACAAAAACAAAACATCAAAAAAGAGCAATCCAAAGTCTGTTTCTTCATTCATCACTGTATCTAAAAGTAAAATCCCAAAAGATATCCCTACATTTACATGAATGTGTTTGCCAGATACTTCCATTGCATTGCAGCCAGGTAAACATTTGATCAGTTCATGCATTCACTAGGAATTAAACACGGACATTGGGGTCATGCTCTCTTCATTGAGCTACAGGAATGTAGAAATCACATATATTTAGAGAGTATTACCAAGCTCTGTTTAGTTCATATCAATCTGAGTTGAGTTTGCATCATTATTCGTATGTTTTGTTGGTTTGTTTTTATTCAGCTTGCCTCGTGGACGCGGTATTGGATCTCACTTTGTGGTTCCACTCTCTTATTCTATGGAGCCAAAGCTCTGCGGGCCACAGAACGGAAACATGTGAGTGATGCTAAGAATCTCACAGCAATTCCATGTTTTATACATTTAAATAAATACTACGTTATTATAATAATTCATAAAATACATTTTGTTTATTTGTAAATAAATGAAAAATGAAGAAAAAAGTATAATTTGATATGAAAATAACATTTTATGCAATCTTTCTCTGTATAACCCAGTACAAGTCTTCACCGTGTAAGAAAGTGTGTGTTCTGGGCTGGATGGTGGTGCTGCCGGATGATCCGGCTCAACCCAACATCTTCCAGCTCAACGATTCTGACAAAGGTAAATCCGATTCACTGAGGGATTCCTTTAGTGCTTTTATAATGACAGTCTTCACAAAATGACTCATTTAGTTATTGTTAAATTAATTATAGCAGGGGTGTCACATCATTTTATGTGGCCAGCGATTGCATATGATTGTCTTAAAAAAACAAACACCTATGCTACTTTATATTGTACATTATGAAAGTGCGTATCAATACCACAAGTTTCTGTTTCTATGTGGCGTTCTATTTATACGCAGAAATTGACTTTAGTGTGCATACGATACAGTGGTTAGGATTAGGGGTGTGGGGTTTTTCAGTTGATGACGACTGCGTGGACGGCTCAAAGGAATAAAGCGGACCTCATCAAGTGCTCGAGCACCACCGACGGAATAACACAATGTTCTCCATTCATTTAACAAATTAAAAAATAGATGGAAGCTTTCAGACACGACTTTCTTCTCATTTCTCTGCATAGTTATTTTAATGACAAATGTCCAGACCGCATAGTAGCCTGCAAAGGGGGTCACCCTACGGCAGAGTAGTAAATAATTAGAATCAGTACATTTTTACAGTAAACTCCTGGAAATGTCTAAGGATCCAGAAAGTGAATGCATTCAAACAGTTAGTTCAAAACCCGCTCTAATGCATAGAAAACAGCCGATTTCATCAGAGATGACAGAGATAACAGTAGGCCACTCACATGCAGATGTCAGTAAAAAAAAAAAAAAAAATCATAATTTGGCTTTTATATGTGGTTTATACTGGATGCTGTCTGAAGGTGTTTCAGAATACGCAGTAGTCAGTGGTTTAGTAATTCTGGAACAGTCAGGTCAAGGTCGCTCGTTTAGTGGTCTTTTGGCGTCCCCTGTGTTCCTGTTTGGTATCGCAGACTGACTTGTGCTGTAAACTACTAAATGTAATGTAGAAAAGTTCATTTTCTGTGAAGCTGCTTTGCAACAGTGTATCATGAAAGGCGCTTTACAAATAAATGTGAATTGAATTGCAAACAATTGTTAATTTATTTATTTATTGTGGCACTATATACATTCATTGCAAATTATGAAAATTAAAAAGTACTTTATTAGCACTTTAGTTTGTATTTATTTCTTTATGGGGGGGTGGGGTTGAGTATGACTTTAAGCATTGAAAGCGTATCATATGCTCGCCAAATAGAAACAGAAAAGTGTGCTATTGATATGCATTTCCATGAGACCGGGCTCATTTGTTTTATTCTAAATGCCATATTTGTCACACGTTTTTAGCAGCGCACAATTATTTATTGTAGCAAAAATGTAACAAAAACGTTTTTAACAAAGTTAATGTAATGACTTGTGTTTAATTATATTTGTCTTTATTTACTTTGATTTATGGAGTAATTTGGATTTTTTTAACCTGATAAATGAAAAGTATTTGTTAAAATAACACAGAGTAATAACATATATTTTACATCTATGCAAATGCATATACAATATTTATACTTAAGTAGCTAATATTAAAATAAATAGACAGTTATTTAACAATACGTTAAGGAGTGGTAACGTCTGTACAGTCTTAGTTACAACCGGCCCTTTGATGAACATAATGTTGAAGTGGCCCTCAGTGAAAATGAGTTTGACACGCCTGAATTATAGTGAATGATATGTTTTTTGTATACATAACTCAGCAGAATGTCTGTGTTTCTCAGGGAATGTTTACAAGTTTCAGACTAGCGATCGCTTCACTGCGATCATGTGGCACAAACACCTGAAGGAGGCGAGTCGGAGAAGACGACCGCAGGTATCAACAACCACTGAATAAGGACTGGATGCATGAACAAAATCGTTTTTTCACAATAACAGTTTAGTGTCAGGAAAAAAAGGTACAAAAGATGTCACTGGACCAGTACCCTTTCAAAAGATAGTTTTACAGTTTTACATACTAGTATGTGTATTTTAGAGACAAATATGTATCTTTAAGGTACTAAAATGCACCTTTTAGGGGTAAATAATGTACAAATGTTTTCCTTTTAAAGTGGTACCATCCTAGTGACAGCTTTTGTACCTTTTTTCCTGAAAGTTGTATTTGTTGTTTGATCAAATGAATGAAAGTAATATGGACATTATGGGTTAATATGGTAATTATTTGTATTTTAAAACATTTTGTTTTAATGTGTCAATGTTGTTTATGTTTAATATATTGTGTATGATTTATTTATGTTATATATATTAATATACGTATGTGAATGTACACTCTATAAGTACACTATTGATCAAAAGTCTTGGAGTCAGTAAGATTTATTTTATTTTATTTTGAAAATGTATTTAGCTTTTTACTTTAATTTAGCGGGGATGTATTAAAATGATCAAAAGTGAGAGAAGACATTTATAATATTAAAAATATTCCTATAAAAAATTCCTACTAATCCTATTAATCAAAACATTCTGAAGAAAAATGTATATCAGTTTCTACAGAAATATAAAGCAGCACAACTGTTTTCAACATTGATAATAATCAGAAATGTTTCTTGAGCAGTAGATCAGCATATTAGAATGATTTCTGAAGATCATGTGACACTGACGACTGAGTAATGATAGAAAGAATAAATTACATCTTGCATAATAATCAAATAGAAATCAGGTATTTTAAATTGCATTAATATTTCACAATATTACTGATTTTACTATATTTTTGATTACAATATATACAGCTTTGGCCAGCAGAAGAGACAAAGATCTTACCCAGACTTTTGAATGGTAGTGTATTTATATTAATTGATATGCATTTGATATTATAAAAAAATGCTTTTGAAAATTCTGATTAAATGAGTTATGCAGCAAGTTGTCATATCGTTCAGCTGCTGTGAACAGATAAACAAATTGCATAACGCTGTGATTGCTCTTTTCACTCCAGATACCAGCCAATCTCATGTCGTTTGAGTAAACGGACTTCTGTAACTCTTGCCTGAAGACATTTATAAGGTGCCAAAGGCCTACAGAGATGGAGAAGAATGTGTTTGGTTCAGCAAAAGGATGAAAAAGAGCAAAAATCCTTCATTATTGAAGAGTTCACTGAGTCAAAGGACTCGCTCTGATCCACTGGCCCTCCATGAGCCGCCGGACACATATAACATCAAGATGTCTGCTACAGAACCAGACGTGGAGGTTTGAGCTCTATTATGTGGAAGAAGGGACATGAATTTGCCATTCTAGCTCATCACGTCTTTTCTATGGAGTCGTTTGGATCTCAAGGTGTTTGTGTGGCTTAAATGAAACAAAGTTCGAGATGGGCTTTTCTTGTGGTGATATAAGTCAGTTTTCTAGAGAAAGAGAAAACATGTCGTCTGTAGCAGAAGAATAAAAGCCAAACTAATTTTCTCTTATAAAGAGCCGTAACGCTGGGTCAGGACAAAAAGACCTAAAGCAGCTAATAATACTCACTGGTTGAGAGCGGTTTAGTTACAGACTAATCACATCTCCTTCCAGCAGTGATTTTTATTTCTGGTTAATATTATGATGTGAGAAGGAGGTTTGTGAGTGTGACTTGTTTACATCAGCGATTCTGAATCCACTTTCTGTTTTAGTCGTTTTATACTCATGAAAGCTTTAAGTATTAACTCATTATTATGCCTTTCCTGTCAAATGAAGGTTTTGCTCACAACTTAAACCAGATGAAATATGTTGTATAAAAACAAGAAGTTTGTATTTGTTACATCTGATTGGGTTCCATGTACATTAACTGGAGAATACCATTTTTATGACACATAACACAATCACTATTTAAACAAGAGTTTATTTTCCATTTAGCCCATGTCACAAAAACAAGAACTGCTTCTTTTGATGTACACTATCTAGAAACCCTAAATGTTTGTGGAAACACTGTACTGAGCAACTCTCACAAAACATTGTCCACGTCATATCTTACCCCAAAAGGGGAATAGAACAAAATAAGCAATAATTTGCTTAAAGAAAGTTAAACCTATTTTTAAGGTATATAAAGCCTGTTTTGTATTTTTGACATTATTTTCATGACAATTAAGCACATTCGTCCTTCAAATTCTTATTACTGTAATCCAAACAAAACACTTAATTTAAATTTTAAATATTTATACATCATGGTCATATTTATTTTACCGCCTTTAATTTATGTTTATGGATATTTTTTATTATTGCACTTTTTTATATTTTAATACAATTAAACTGTGCTTAAAAATGTACTTGAAATTAAAGTCACAAGCTTTAATAAATCGGTCAATAAGAACAGATCAAATTTTCTTTATGCAAAACATAATTCTTAATATTTATCTTTTGATTGATGGTTTGAAATGTGATCTGGATATGTTTATGTATGTATCCTGTTCATCAACAGGGCAGCCGCATGTCTGCAGCCTGAACGAGTATTGATTTAGAAGAGATATCTATTATTTTATGTCTGTTTTTATCAGTTTAGGTGTAGATGTGAAACATCTGACCACAGCAAACAATGCTGGTTTCGGGGTTAGTTGAGATGAGATGCTCATTCAGATTGAGTGCACTGTAGTTTTCTGTCATTTATTTCTCATTAGTTCTGTGCTGGACTTATGGTTGTACTGATGTTTGGCGATAATGTTTGTGTTTTCAGCACGTTTGTCTCTGAGTGAAGTCGAACTCTTATAGAGCTGCGGTGCATCTGTCACTGAAGGAGAAACGACTGTCAGTCTGTAAAACTGAACACACAATCCACACACAACATCTCATCCACTCAGATCAGCTTCAGAAACCTGACACCAAGCACAACTAGAGCAATCATTCACCCCAGAGTGGCATTTCTGTCATTATTTGTGCCCTCTCATGTTGTTTGAATCAATTTGATAATTCAGTTTCAAAGGAACACAAAATGAAACATTTGAGAGTATCGTCATGCAACCTTTTCCGATTTAAAAACGACACTGTCATCCAAATAATGACTCCAGGATACAGTTATGCATATACTTGAAATATCACTATTGCTGTTAAGTGATTAATCACCATTAATCGCATCAAAAATATAAGATTCGGTTTACATAATATGTGTGTAGGCCTATAATATATAAACACGAATACATGCATGTATATATTTTGAAAATATTTATATAAATGTACATGTCTATATTTATATTAATATAATTTATATTATATATAAATGTTTAATAAATAAACAACATATTTTTCTGAAATGTATACATGCATGCATGTATATTTATATATAAATAATAAATACACACAGTACACGCATATATTATGTAAAGAAAAACATTTTAGATGTGATCAATTGTGATTAATGAAAATATATAAAAATACAGGTTTGAAACAACATGAGGGTGCGTAAATAATAATAAAATGTTCATTTTTGGGATGAACTATCCCTTGAAAGTGAATTGTCAGGTTTCTCCTCGGAGTATAATAATATGTTAAGTAGTTAAGTAGACTAGCTCTGTGTCGAGAGGGGCAGTCGTGACCTAATAGTTAGAGATTCGGACTCGTAATCCAAAGGTCACGGGTTCGAGTCTCAGGTCCGGCAGGAATTGTAGGTGGGGGGAGTGAACGTAAAGTTCTCTCTCCACCTTCAAATACCACAACCGAGTGTGTGTTCACAGTGTGTGTGTGTGTGTGTGTGTGTATTCACTGCTGTGTGTGTGCACTTGGATGGGTTAAATGCAGAGCACAAATTCCGAGTATGGGTCACCATACTCGGCCTCATGTCACTTTCACTTTTTTCACTTTATTATTTATCTTCCATCAGGTTTGCCTTTCTGTTTATGAATTCAGCTTGAAATAGGCCACTGTTTTTGTTGAAGAGAAGCTGTTTCTTTCTCACGAGGATGTCAGAGCGAAACACATGTACAGCTGCACTGCATGTATGATCTGTTTGTTTCTGCTGGAACTGTGAATGAACTCTTGTTGTGTTGACGATGTAAATATGTTGCTAAATTATTTCTTGTTTGCCATCGTGGTACATTGCGGTTTATCAGCTAAAAGGCTGATTCTTCTGTACAAACATTAAATGCCAGTGAATACATGATTGTCTTGGTGTATGTTTTCACATTTCATTAGATTTTTAGGAAGTTAGGATCGGATATTTTATCTGATTGCATTATTAATAGTTCAAGAGTATGAGGATAGGAAGGATCTGTGATTACAGCTTTACAGATTCTGGTCTGGAGTAGACTGATGGTATGTTTTTGTCACTATGTGTGAGATTTTAGCTAAATCTAAACATATTTAACCTTATTTAATCTGTCACTTTTTCATGCAATCTGTATTGTCTCTTCCAGCTTCTTTTGTGATTTGCTCTGGACATGAAGTTCGGGTAAGTATACGTTTTGTGTAACCTGGTTAATGACCTGGTTAATTTGAATTATTATTATTATGGTTTTCAGAAACCAGTAGTCAAAATGCTTTATGATGGAGAGGACATATAAAGCTATGGAGGAATGTTGGCCCACTCTTCTTTGCAGAATTGTTTGAATTCAGCCTCATTGGAGGGTTTTTGGGCATGAATGGACTGTTTAAGATCATGCCACAGCATCTCAATCGGATTTAAGTCCAGACTTTGACTTTTGACTCCAAAACCTTAATTTTGTTTTTCTTGAGCCATTCAGAGGTGGATTTGCTGGTGTGTTTGGGATCGTTGTCCTGCAGCATAAGTGCACTTGCTTGAGGTCACAAACTGATGGCCGGACATTCTCCTTCAGGATTTTCTGAAGAGTGCAGAATTCATGCTTCCATAAATTGTGGAAAGTCGTCCAGGTCCTGAAGCTGCAAAGCAGCCCCAGATCATCACACTACCACCACCATGTTTGACTGTTGTTGTATGATGTTCTTTTTATGAAATGCTGTGTTGGTTTTATGTCAGATGTAACGGGACACACACCTTCCAAAAACGTTCAACTTTTGTTGTGTCAGTCCACAGAATATTTGCCCAAAAGTCTTGGGGATAATTAAGATATTTTTTGGCAAATGTGAAACGAGGCTTTGTGTTCTTTTTGGTCAGCAGTGGCTTTTGCCTTGGAACTCTCCCATGGATACCATCTTTGCCCAGTCTCTTTCTTATTGTCGAATCATGAACACTGACCTTAATTGAGGCAAGTGAGGCCTGCAGTTCTTTAGATGTTGTTCTGTGTTCTTTTATGACCTCCTGGATGAGTCGTCATTGCTCTCTTGGAGTAATATTGGTAGGCCGGCCACTCCTTGGAAAGGTTCACCCCTGTTCCCAGTTTTCTCCATTTGTGGATAATGGCTCTGACCGTGGTTCCCTGGAGTCCCAAAGCCTTAGAAATCTCTCTTTCCAGATGGATACATGTCAACTATTTTGTTTATCATGTGTTCAGCTTTGTCAGACAGGTTCTATTTAAGTGATTTCTTGATTCAACAGGCCTGGCAGTAATCAGGCCTGGGTTTGTCTAGTGAAATTTTACCCCTCTTTCTAAAATAATGTGGTTAATCACAGTTATGTCATGATTTAACAGGAGGGGCAATTAAGTTTTCGCGTAGGACCAGGCAGGTGTAAAGGAATTTTCCTTTTGGGCAGTAATCAAACAGTGAGACATACATTTCAGATGTATGCATTATGTTCTCTCACTCGTAGTTAGATAAGCATTCTGTGTGTGATGATGTACTATGATTGGGAAGTGATAGAGGTAAGGAAACGCAGATGGTCAGGGGGTCAAGGGGGCATTTGCCTGCCTTTTCTGTATAACCATTAATAGATAAACAACTTGGTATCTCTCCTGTAGGGGAGGGAAGAAATAGGGCCTTGAGGGAAAAGGAATATAAAACAGACCGGCACTGCTTCTCCTTACTTCTTCTTATCTCTGGCTCTCTGGCTCTCTATAGCTATCTCTCTGGCTCTCTCTCTATCTCTCTCTCTCGCTCCTGACTGACTCACAGCTATGTATGTTAGAACTGAGGGATCTTCTCTTGCAAGAGAATAAACACTTTATTATTATAATTTGGACTCAGAGTTGTCTCTTACTCAGTGATGATGTTCGTTAGAAAGAAATTGCCACAACACAGGTTTGGACCGCTTTTTCCCTTAGTAAGGGTACCACACCAAGAAAGTCCGATAGTTCACTTGCTTTGGTCCGGACCAAATAGAATGTTTTTTGTTGTTGTTGTTTGGTGCGGTTCGCTTTCACACTGGCCTTTTTGCAAGTGAACCAGACATTGTAAGCAAAACCACACTTGTGCTTAAAGTCATCCATTTATTGAACAGAAATTATCAAGCAGGAAAAACAGGAAGTGCAAAAACAGGCTAATCATACATTCATTGTGAAATTCTTTATTCTTTTACCGATTTGCTGTTATGAGATACTAACGCAATATAAAGAAACATATAAGCATCAAATGAGACAATGTCATACAATGTAATAACAACTTGCCGAAAATAAAATCTATACATATAAAATACTTAAAGCATATCAAAATGTTAGTTTAATCATTTAACCTCACAATATCAAGAAAACTAAAACAAAGAAAACTAGGATGCACTTGCCATCAGTCTTGAACGGGAGCACTTCACAAAAATGAACCGAAACTTAGTGAATATATTACTTAGACATGATGAATATATCTATAGAGAGCTTTGAATTACTACACAAAAAAACACAAATGTATTAATAAATAATTCAAATATATCCTTACTATTTTCCCCAGTCACATTCATTGTAACTTTTGCTGGGGCTTTGCGGCAAGCTTTAGCATATTTAGTGCACACGTCACGTTGCTGTGGGCGCTATGGTCACGAAAAGTCATAATTTGCACGCGTTTTTAAACATTGTGGTTTAAAAAACAAGTGATTGAAGCGATTGAAATGCAAAGAACAGCCCTATATGCGCAAGCTGTGTGTTTCTGGGCGTGCTTTCTGCAATTGGGTTGGATCGAGGCCGGTTCATATTCACACCTTAAACAGACCGTACCAGAGTTCGAGACCACTTCTCAGTTCGGTTGTTTGGTGCGCACCAGTGTGATTGTTGTTTTCACACCTGCTCAAAAGATCCGCATCAAAGGGGAAAACGAACCAGAGTTTGTTTTAATCTAACCAAACAAGACAGGTGTAAATACACCCTAAAGGAAGTAATCATTAAAAACTGCACTTTGTATTTACTTGCATGATCTTTGTGTGGTTTTAAAATTTGTTTGGTGATATGAATCTTTTAAGTGTGACAAATATGCCAAAAAAGTAAAAACAGGAAAGGGGCAAAAAACTTTTCATGGCACTGTACTGTACATAGCCTATCGGATGAATCAATACATGCAATGCATTTTTATTCCTCGAGGTGGCACTGTTTGATACACAATGACGTGATATTTCACTCATAATTACCGCAGGCATAAAACTAAATAATATCATCTGCAAAAATGTAACTGGTTTGAATGGCTTTACTACAGAGCAGTGCAGTACACAAAATATAAATGTTCATTTGATGGTGGATGTAGTGAATAAGCTGCCAGTGATATTGATTTTGAAGCCATTGAAAATTATAGTTTTGAGAATATGGCTGAGATCGCGAATACGAGCTAGATGCTGGATGTAGCTACTGTGGAAGTGCGCTCTGACAATGACAGTGATGGTAAAATCATATCCAAGTTTAAAAAGGTAAAGATTTTTTTTTTTTTATTATTCTGTAATTGTTCTTAAAATAACCTTTCAAGAGAGTTTTTAATTTTTTTGCTATTGCACCAGTAAGAGATTCACCCGTGCTGGATATAAGACACGGATATGTAATCATGATTTGGCGAAACATGCATTTAAGGGCTAGTTTATTTATATCATCATCATTCATTACATCACATTACCTCTTTCTTTGTACCGTTTTTCTTCTTCTCTTATTTTGTCTTCCCTGGGCACCAGAGGGCTTCGGTCTTTTTGACATAGTAATAATCTATCACCATCAGGTAACTGATGTATGTGCAAGTGCGGCTGCGCTGGGGGAAAATTGATCATGCGTCGAACCGAGGAGAGCAATAAAATAGGTGTTTTGTGGGACGATCGCTTTTTTGTTGTTATATTTTACATTTATAGTGTTGAAGTAGTAGGCCTATTGGTAATAATAATAAAATAATACTTCACTCATTTTGGTGCCCCTAGCATTTCTTATTCCGGCTATGCCACGGGCCGGCCCTGGCTCACTGCATAGCTCTTTCATAAAGTTTGCATTTTGCTTGTGTGATCTCCATTGGCTCGCCTTTCTGGTTTAAAACAAATATTTACAATATTGCGATGTATCTAGCCCCCCAACCCACTGACCCTCGAGTTTGCGGAAAATACTTCAATGCTAAAATAATACAAAATCATCTCAGCCACGATATCTATTATTAAAACTCTATAAAGCAATATTGGAGATGCTGCCCAGCAAGCAATAGCCATAATTTCACCAACTCGGTTAAGTATAGACCCGATATAGTCCAGCTATGTGTAACCCACTTCTAGCCCAAATAACCTTGAATTTGGTTACATGTCATTTTTTTGGCAAAATAACTTGTGATATGCATAATATATCATCATCTAAGCAAAGTCAACAGCGTTTACAAGGCTTTTGGTTTCATTTCTTCGACATGTTCTCTATGTAGCCTGTGCATAGCCTCGGTTTAGCTCGTAGTCAGAGTGGCTATTTGTAGCCCACTTATAATCAAAACTGATTCACTGTAGTTTTGGCCAGGCAGCACATGAGATGGTTGATATTCCATCATGTTCGCAGTGTCAATAATATCTACAAAGAAATAAGTGTCATTTCATGATATGGTCTATATGTAGCCACGTTTTAGCTCTAAATTGAATGGGCTAATTTTAACGGCTTGGCTATAGTCCTATACCAGACCTGCGATGAGCATAGCCAAAATAGTCTCAAAATTGTTTACATGTCATTTTCACGCAGCTTCTTATCAAATGCAAGTAGACTTTTGAAACATTTTAATTAGCATTATTTTATATTTTATTTAATTATTTTACAGCATTAAATATAGCATTATTTTTTATGCCATAAATAATGCTAATTTAAAAAGTTTACTTGCATTTGATAATATGATGTCATGCATCCCACAAGCTGTTAAATGTAACATTCATAAACATTATACGATATTGATATTATTGCAGTGTTTCTCACAGGATTATGTGAGACTTGTGGCAGTATGTGACGTCACATATTAATTTGCATGTTTATGACATCATTGCGCCATGTATGCGTTCAGATGAGTTTTGGCACTTGTGACGACACGTCTAAGGCCAGCCATAACATACATAACATAAATTAAATGTGTGCTCACTCCCAAGATAGCATCAAGCAAAAAGCAAATTTGTTAACAAATTTATAATGAAAAATAGTAACAAAGTGGACAATTTTAGGAGTGGACAAGGCCAAAATAACAAACATAAATAACTGGTTTTAATATACTCTCTAAATTCCCTAACCAAAATAAAAACACAAAAGTAAAATATACAACACAACTTCCCTAACTCCCTTAACTCAAAACATGTGTCACGGTGCTGCACGGGGGAGCCAGGAACGAGGAGACGAGGATAACATAAACAGTAGACTTTACTAGGAGGTAGATGGTTGGGTACATACACTTCCATTGACATATACAATAACCGACAGGAAACATGGGGCAGAGCAGACTATAAATAGGGAGACTTAACTAGACACACCTGGAACTAAATCAAGACACAGACGGGGACTAATAAAGTAATGATGACAGGAAACAGGAAGGACCAAATATGGGCACATAACACAAGGGTAAGGAAACACAAGGCAGAGGGAGACACTGGGTGCTTCTCATTTCTTATTTGTGCGTCCTCGTTTCCTTTCCTCGCTTCCTTTCCTCGTGTCTTAGCTCCACCTCTTCAGGATGCGAGAGAAGGAAGCAAGGAAAAGACGCAAGGACGGAGGAATGAAGCAAGTGAAATGATATATCCTCGCTCTTTAGCGTCACTTCAAAGCGTCGTCAACTAATGATGACTCTACACCGCTGGATTGAGCTTGAACATCGGGATTCTTGAACATAAGATATAATTATTTATATTGTAACCGTTTCAACCTCCACAAAATACCACATTTGTTCTTATTTTTTTACCAGTTATTATTAATGAATTATTGTTGTTGTGATTTCACATACATTGTGTTTTGTACATGTAAACAATAATGATAATGATTATAATAATAATAATTAATAAACAGTGGCAAGAACACCAGTTTTACTAAAGCAAAATACCAAAAAAAAGTTGGCAAAAGTTTGGGTTATTTAACTATTAATTAATGCACGATTCATAGCCTACTTTAAAAAAAATTTATGCTTCTGCAAACATACATGGATAAATTGTTTACAACGCTACTTGTTAGCCTAGTGATTCTTGTTAATTCCATTACATCATCATTGGACTTTAATAAGAGTCAGGTGTGTATTCTGTATATAAATCAATTTGGGTTACACATTTCCATCTACAATTACGATGAAAACGATAGTAGGTATATCCTGTGCCCTATCATTACACCACATTCTTCACCAAATTGCACAACATGGACAGCGTCATTCGAGCAGATGGAAAGCACGATTCCGTCATTGTGTCCTACTCCTAGCTAAGGTATTGTTAAAAATACTATGAGCTCATACTGTATGTTTTGGTTTTATTTTTTGAATTCAGATTCACAGCATTCTACATTGTTCTTAATTACAGGTTAAAATAACAGCTACTCCGATTTATACTGAAATAAATGCCACCGTCCCACTGCTAAAATTATACTTGGATGGTAGGCAGAACCTCAAGGTGGACTTTCGACTCAACCGGGACTCTATGGAAGCATTGATGAGGATGCTGCCACAAGATGAAGCACATGGATGGGGACATCTCATAACCACACTGATAACTGTGTACTGGCTAGCACATGGTCTGTCATACAGTGTGGTGTCCCGGGCCTTTCAGGTGCCGGTATCGTCTGTTTGTAGGCTGGTTCACACAGGAACCATAAAGATTGCAGCCTTGCGCCAGCAGGTCATTCAGTTCCCAGATGCACAAGACCTTGATGAGGTTGTCCTTGGTTTTGAAAATTTGGCCAACAGCCCCATCTTCTCCAAGTGTGTGGGTGCTATAGATGGATGTCATGTCCGCATAAAAACCCCCGCTGGACCCACTGGCCAGGACTACATCAATAGAAAACTCTTCCCATCCATTCAGATGCAGGCAGTTTGTGATGGGAAGGGCCGGTTCCTTAATGTTTTTGTGGGATATCCTGGTTCTGTCCACGACACTAGAGTCCTGAGAAACAGCAAGATGTATAAAGATGCATTGTATCCTCCACAAGGATACTTCCTTTTGGGGGATGGAGGCTACCCCTGCATCATTCATCCTGTGGCCATTATTACTCCATACCGGGAGCCAGTGCAAGGGAGAGTGCAGGCCCGCTTCAATCACTACCATGCCAAGGCTCGCTCCATAATTGAGGGCGTTTGGAATGATGAAAACACGCTGGAGGTCCCTGCTTTTCAAGTCTCTTGAGGTGGACAACACCTTTACCCCAACAGTTATCATGGCGTGTGCAGTTCTGCATAACATTTGTCTGACAACAGGAGACATGATTGAAGCCCCTGAAGTGGTGGATGATGTTGGTTTACCTCCACCCTGTCCAGTGAGAGGGGTCTGTAGTGGGAATGTCTGGCGTGATAATCTGGCAGCAAAACTCTCAGCTCCTCAGGTGCATCCGGTAGAGTTAAATGAACATGATTATTTGTAGACACATAAAGACAAATTTTGCTCCACACAAGGTTAAGGTTCAGATTGTGTATGGAGAAAAAAAAATCCCTGTGTCTCTAGCCTCATGCATTACATTTTTTGCAATACCCACATCACCAATAGATACAATAGTTTAATGTAAATAAACATGTTTACCAATTACACCAGTAATTTAGTTTTTTTTACTCATGTGGCAACTGTGTTTACCATAAATTGTCTATTAAGGCACATAATGGAACACAAATGATCAAAGCAAAAACAAACAAACAGAGATTGTGTTCAACTTTTTTTAATCAATTGTTCAAAAAGGTCAAGGAACCTATTTGAAGTAGATTGCAATAATTCGTAAGTGGCTTGAAAACGTTCCTCCTCTTTTTCTGTCTCCGTTTCTAGAAAATCTAGCACTCTGTTGGTTCTTTTCTTTTTGGGTGGCGGGGGACCCGAAGAAGTACAGGGTGTTTCCTTGTTAAAGTTGCCTGTGCCAGGCAGTGCGGAGGTTGTGGAGTCCTCCTCTCTTTCCTCCACAGATGCAGATGGTGACAAGCCAGGCTCATTGGACACAGCAGAACTGCCAGTGACTTCTGCGTCGCATGAGTCTATCAGAATGGGAGGCTCAATAGACGGCCTCCTCCCAATAGCCTCATGCATCGCAGAAAACCACGGCCATGTGGCTGCTGTGGCCTCCCACTATCTGTTCCCGTTCCGTGGGAGGACAGCGGAGCTCCTAAAATAAAATAAATATATTGTCTATTAAACTAGCAGGTAGAAAATTCACACAAAATGAAATAAATACATGCATTCAGTTTGTACCTTATATTTTCTTTTTAAATTGTCCCATTTTTTGGAAATTTGTAATTTGTAATTTATAATTCCATCCAAACCAATCCTCTGAAGAACTTTACTACACAATAAAAATCAACACATTTTTTACTCAAACAAAGACAAAGATAGTGTAACAATATTATGATAAATATTATCTAAAACCTCACTGCGTTAATCAAACAAAGTGAAAACAAAATGTTTTTCCATGCATTCTGGTGGAACAGAACTCACATCCAGGCTTTTTTGGCACTGTTCCTCTTCCCAGTGAAGTCGGAATCCAGCTCCATCCTCAATTTAATTAATTGTTCAGTCTCCTCATCAGTCCCTGTAAGAAAGAATTTTACAACACAGTGAAGCAGTTCAAAATAATAATGTGTTGCATATTAACCGGCATAAACAAATATACAGTGTTATCAACACATTAAAACAAATTAACTACAGGCCTAAATCAAGATCATTCTCTATTCCCTATTTATCACATTTAAAAGCAATAAGCCAGTAAAATCAAGAAACATAATAAAAATCATTAAAACTGTGCTGAAAAGTACACTTTATACATCAAATTAAAGGCACCGTTAAAAAAAGAACACAGATTTACAATAACTTTATGCTTAATACTCACATTTATGTGTGTTTGAATGTTCTGCCATGGTAAGCACTTGGAGCAGATGTGAAGTGGGAGGAGAATTTATACGTGCGACACGTTTAGGCAATAAACAACTTCCGCATAGGATACACCTGTGTATCCTCGCTCATGACTCCTCAGGAAGCCTCCTCCCTCCTCGACCCTCGACTCCTCCCGGTGCAATTAGAGAATTGAGATGTCCTTCAATATGGCTGAGCTCGATCGGTTTCCGGGTCATAGGAAGGAGGATAGAGGAGCGAGGAGACGAGGACGGATATTGAGAAGCACCCACTGTCTGACAATAAGAAATGGCGTCACACTCCCTACTTCCCTTTTCAAACTTTACCATTCCAACCTCTTTTCCCAGATAACTTACGGTGCAAGCAAATTCACATTTCGCCAAATTCAATGTGAGATTGGCCTTTTTCAAATATGCAAAAAAAACTGTTCAAAAGTTGGACATGTTCATCCCAAGAATCAGAATAACAGACAACATCCTCAAGATATGCATCACAATTAGGAACATTAATCAACACTCTCAACATCAAACGTTGAAATGTTGAACCAGCCTTCCGTAATCCAAATGCAATCACTCTATACTGAAGGAATGCATCAGGAGTAGCAAAGGCAGAACCTTCTGAGGCCCACTCAGTAAGTGGTACTTGCCAGTATCCTTTTAAAAGATCAAGCTTAGTGACAAATTTCGAATTTCCAACGCAGTCAACACAATCTTTGACATGAGGCAATGGAAATGAATCAGGTTTCGTCAAGGCATTGACTTTCCTATAATCGGTGCAAAATCTAGATATGCCATCGGACTTGGGGACTAACAAACACTGTGAACACCAGGGACTACTACTGGGAACTGCTAAACCATGTTCCAACAAATATTGGGTTTCGTGTTTCATGAGATCCCTTTTAATGGGATTAACTCTGTAAGCATTTTGCTTAGCCGGGATATGTGAGCCAACATCAATATCATGTTCTGTGACATGCGTTGTCGAGGGAAAACCATTGAATAATGTTGGATATTTACTGAAACTGCTGAGATCAGCTTGGGTTGAAAGAGGTAAATGTGATAACTTGGTGGATAGATCTTTCAAGGTTTTAGAGTTTAACAAACGGGCAGTCAGAAATGAAGCACTTCGTATTTTTAAATCATCACTCTCAGGGTTATAGTCAGACAGGGACGCATTCACAGATGTAACCGCAGCAGCAACAGCAGCCACATTTAACACATCAGAACGAGTTACATAATGCTTGAGCATATTAACATGACACACCCTTGATTTCCTTCTGCGATTAAAAGTATTCGCCACATAATCAATCTCTCCTAACCTTGCCTGAATTTAGTAAGGACCAACAAATGTAGTTCTTAAAGGAGAGTCAGGTGTTGGCAATAAAACAAGAACCCGATCCCCTATCTGAAAAGACCGCAGTACGGCTTCACGATCATAGCGAATTTTAATTTCCTCCTGAGCAGCACAAACTGATTTCCTCGTCCATACAGAGTGCAAACGCTCACGAAAACTGCCGGTACTCAGAGTAAAATCTTCAGGGTCTGGGTGATTAGGCTATATGATCCCATATATGTAACACCCCCCCGGGTCCACACCATCCTAACTCGTTCTTGCTCCGAACGGGTCTCGAACCCGGGATTCCGGCGCGGGAGGCGCAGCAGCAGTTTTAACATTACGTGACATGACATCTGACGCACGGACGCCATGACATCTGATGCACAGACGCCATGACACATGCCAAACCTGTGACATCTGATGCACAGAGGCCATGGCACTTGCCAAACCTGTGACATAAACCTGTGACATTGTCACTCTGCGTGTCGCACTTTCGGTAGTGACTGACACCTGCCCCTAGGTGCCGCTGCTTAATGTAGATTGCGTGACACAAGCACGTCAGCACGATATTGATTTAATTAACAGTTTGTTGCGGTCAAGTATACGATTTATTGCATCGCGAAATTCATTTGTACAACAAATATTCCTCTGTTAAAATTAAAATGTGTCTAATGTCCCTTAATGTGTATTTTGTCATTGTAAGTTTATTTACAGTAGCCTGCTTTGTACAATAGTGTAACGGATGTATGCCAGTAAGGGCTGTGTGTAAACCTCACTCTCCTGACCTCAAAAAGAGGCGCTCTAGCGACTGACGCTAGCGGCTGTAGCCTTTGGCGTTCCTTGTTAGAGCGCCTGCCTCCTGCACCGGAATCCCGGGTTCGAGACCCGCTCAGAGCAAGAACCAGTTAGGATGGTGTGGACCCGGGGGGGTTACAATAGCCATACATTCAAATACGTAAATAGGCTTTTTTTCTGACACTTGCCTATCCGAAATTACATACAAAATATAATCTGTCACGAAAAAACTCCACAAGCCATTATAAAGTGATGTCTACTATTATAACGTGATTTATGAAACTTACACCAACCATTCAGAAGTGTGCCTGACCTCGACACAGGCTTTTCACAATGCAATGCAGTGTAGCCTAAGTCTGCAACATATAATGTAAGTCTAGATGCTATTTAAACAACATTTCTAGTTATTAACATGTCTGCATAAAGTCAAATGCTTTGACAAAACATTCAGAAAACTCCAGAAGAAATGCATGCTCATAATATATAGATTATGACCATGCATTTTTTCTGGAGTTGTCTAAATATGACAGTTTATATTTTTTATGTAATTTCGGATAGGCAAGTGTCAGAAAAAAATGCCTATTTACGTATTTGAATGTATGACTCTTGTACAAAGCAGGCTACTGGACCACAACATACTGTTAATTAAATCAATATTGTTCTGACGTGCTTGTGTCACGCAATCTACATTATGCAGCGGCACCTAGGGACAGGTGTCAGTCACTACCGAAGGAGGGCCCAGAACGATGTTCTCTGAGGGGCCTGATCACCCCCCACTGAATGTGAATTTGAGGAGGCCCCATAGCAAAATCAGTGCAATGGGCCTAGAATTCCTAGCGACAGCACTGAGAGCAATCATGGTTTCAGGCCAATCCACAGTTGACCACCTTGTATTTACCCCCATACTCTCCTTTCCTTAACCAGACTGAGGAATTGTTCTCCACATAGAGGTGGAAAGTTCACAACTGGCTCCTCACCAGTGATGGGAATAATGGCGTTATAAATAAACGTCGCTACTAACGGCATTACTTTTTTCAGTAACGAGTAATCAAACAAATTACTGTTTCCCCGTTACAACGCCGTTACCATTACTGACAATAAAATGCGGCGTTACTATAATTACGGTCACTGAAGCGGTTTTCATCCGAGTAGGGTCTCTCTCAGACATAGTACCTGCACAATTTTTTTAACTGGTCTGTGTGTGTGTGTGTTCGGGGGTGAGGCGGGACACAAAACCGCTGATGATTGGTGTGTCTGTGAACGTGGTGTGTCTGAGAACGTGATGATTGGCTTACGTCATTATCATTTTAATTTTAATTTTTAAAATGCCTGCTGTCTGGTGTCATTGAAGCCTGCAATGACATCAGAGGAGGAAACCTATGTCA
Source organism: Gymnocypris eckloni scoliostomus (assembly GCA_027564155.1). Taxonomy (NCBI): domain Eukaryota; kingdom Metazoa; phylum Chordata; class Actinopteri; order Cypriniformes; family Cyprinidae; genus Gymnocypris; species Gymnocypris eckloni. The sequence continues at coordinate 36,658,929 of CM050414.1, forward strand.
GGTCTGGATTTTCCATGCCAGAAGATTTTTTACAAGATGTTTAACTAATGAAAACATCCATTATGATGTGAATGAGAACCTGTGTCCAAATCCACCATACAGGGTTGATAAAAACATAGAAGTGCAGGGAGGAACATTCCAGTTGACATTTTACTGTAGGCCTACTGTAGTTTGTTCTATTACAATGATGTATGAATGTGTAGAACCACAATAAAACCTGCATCACGTGTTTTATATATGCATACCGCCTTCTGTATCTCACAGAATTTCTCTCATATTTTTTTTAAATATTTTATTATATATTTTCATGTGACAACACTGAAGAAATTACACTTTGCTACAATGAAAAGTAGTGAGTGTACAGCTTGTATAACAGTGTAAATTGCTGTCCCCTCAAAATAACTCAACACACAGCCATTAATGTCTAAACAGCTTGCCACAAAAGTGAGTAAACCCCTAAGTGAATATGTCACAGTAAATGTTGGAATCCAGGTTCCTTTTTGATATTTCACTCGTACTGCATCGAAGATGCTTGTATGGGACAACCCACCATAGCCCGCCAAAATGGGCAGGGCATCTGGCTATATAAGCCGCTTCGCCGCGCATCTCAGATTTCCTTTCTTTAGTGAGGAAGATCCTTCTTCGCTGAAGCCGAGATCTGCCGTTGAAGTGCCTCAGCTGCTGGATTGGACCTCTTGCAGCGACCAGCTTGCAGATGGGCCCTTCTTTAGTGAGGAAGATCCTTCTTCGCTGAAGCCGAGATCTGCCGTTGAAGTGCCTCAGCTGCTGGATTGGACCTCTTGCAGCGACCAGCTTGCAGATATCCGGTAAGATCTAAAAAAGCATTACTAGAAGAGCAACTTTCAGCGCAGCGTTGTTGCAAATGCCGCGCTGTCATTGTAAGACGTGCAGGAATCCCCTGTTCAGCAGTGCTGAATGCTCGCGCACTGCGAGTGTTTCAGTCTTGCCTCTCTGCGTTCGCGGATAGCTTTCTTTTCAGAGAGCGACTCCGCCCCTCGCGCCCTCCCGTTTTCTTCCTCCCAGGGATCTGTGAGAAAAAAAACAGCAGGCAGAGGATTTGAGCGGCCGGTGACAAGCGAGCTCACGTCGGCTCAATGCCCGCGTGCCTCTCCGTCACCGCAGAGGGAGAGAGCATTTGCCCGTCCTCTTCACTCAACATGATCAGCGTCCTTCCGCTGTGAGCGACATGATATCGTTCGGTGCGAGTGACGGCGAAATAGATGACAGACTTTTTTTCTGGCTGCTTCGGACGCGGAAGAGTTATCAGGCTTTGTGAATGACCCTGCCCTCTTACCGTTGTCTTCAGGAGGACAACGGAGCTCATCCGCATTATGACAAAGGCTGTCAATGAGCTCAGTGTCGAATGGTCTCTGCTGAGGAGCCGTCTCGCAGCAGGCTGGACGAGTGTTTTCTCACGGGGCGCTATCAAGCCCCCCGCCAACGTGCGTCCCCCTTCTTCCCCAAAGTTCATACGAGCTCACGATATGGTGGCATCCCCCCCACTCGTCTGGCAACTGTCCTTCTTCTTCCGCTGGACTCTGTACGCTGACGAACGACCTTCTTGTGTGGGCTCAGAACAATCTGCGCTCACTGAAGGTGACGCATGTGCCGGGCAAGATGAACCATGGAGCAGACATGTTGTTAAGGAACAACGCCTCCTCAGGGGAATGGACGCTCAACCCGCTCGTGGTTCAGAAAATTGAGAAAGTCTTTGGCAGAGCTCAAGTAGACCTCTTCGCCTCCTTAGACAACTCTCACTGCCCAATCTTTTTCACAAAGAGCACAGATGCCCTGGCCCACGAGTGGCCCAGTCTTCCGTCTACTCTATGCTTTCTCTCCAATCGCTCTGCTACTGCAGGTACTCAGGAGGAACCAGCCGTGGGTGTCGGAGTTATTCCAGCTGTTCGAAGCAGCCCCGTGGCTGATCCCTTTGAGACGGGTCCTCCTATCTCAAGCAAACGGTACGCTATGGCATCCACGGCCCAAGTCATGGGCCCTGCATGTGTGGCCACTCAACAGGAGCCTTTCGGCTTCCCAGAGCGTGTCCTAAACACGATGGCAGAAGCTAGAGCCCGTCTACTCGACGCCTCTATGCTCTGAAATGGTCTGTTTTCTCGACTTGGTGTTTAGACCGTGACTTAGATCCGGTCACCTCCGATGTGTCAGTGGTTCTCTCATTTCTGCAGGAGATGCTGGATAAACAGCGCTCCTCATCCAACATCAAAGTTTACGCTGCAGCCACAGCGGTTTTCTATGCCCCTATTGCTGGCCGATCGGTGGGCAGAGATAGTGCGGTGGTTCAATTTGTACGAGGCGCCAGGCAAATGAATCCCCTGCATCCTCGTACGGTTCCACCTTGGGACTTACCTACCATACTAAGGGCCCTGAAAGGGCCCTCGTTTGAACCATTGCAATTCACGAGCCTCAGAGCACTCTCGTTAAAACCCGCCCTGCTGCTAGCACTGGCGTCGGTCAAGCGAGTAGGAGACCTGCAGGCCATCCATCAACCCAGCTTGCCTGACACATTTTTGTAAATATTTTATTTTATCTTTTCATGTGACAACACTGAAGAAATGACACTATGCTTCAATGTAAAGTAGTGAGTGTACAGTAGTGAGTGTACAGCTTGTAAATTTGCTGTCCCCTCAAAATAACTCAACACACAGCCATTAATGTCTAAACCGCTGGCCACAAAAGTGAGTAAACCACTTTTTTAAGAAAACAAGCAGTTAGAAAATGAATAGAAAGTGCAGGTGTTCGAGGGTCAAGTGTTTTTATAAAAACAAAACAAGAAAACAAAATAATAAATGTATAATTTTTTTTCATCTTTTAATTGCCTTTATTTCCTAAAAGAAAGCCTAGTGCTTTTTTACATTCAGAAAATATTTCTGTTGTTTATGCTTTCACACAAAGACCAGTCATTAGTCAACTGGCTATAAAACTGAGAGGCCACAAAGTATTTGAACACTGGATGTACAAATAAATAAATACAAGTATTTTCTTAACATTTCAACATTGCATCAACTACTGATGAGCACATTATTTTTTATTTGAATTATTAATTTTTTAATTTAACCAAGTATTACACTAACTTTGGAAGGCTTTTGTCTTTCAAACACATTAAAATGTATAAATTCACGTCATTTCTTATTTACGTGTAATGTAGGTTTTCCCAAACTTTATTGTCATTTAGAACTCTTTCACCTAATATATTTATTAGAAGTTCTCCTAAAATTTTAAAATAAGTTTTAAATAATTATTTTAATCACATTTGCATGTTCATGGTTCTCTGGCAGTGGTTAATGGTCACATGACATGTAGGTAAACAAACAAAATATACATCTTTTTAGTAAGTGTTTTATTTTGATTGTTGTGTTTTTAAAATTATTTCAGTTTTACATTTTTATGATTTAATTAATGATTAGCTTTTCATTAAACTCACAAACTCCCTGCAGATCCTTCACAAACCTCAGTTTGGGAAACCTTTACAATGTTTAATGCACTTCATGTTGTTAATAACAAGAAATTAAAAAATGTATATATTTCTCTTTGTATTTTTATATCAACATGGTACAATATTATCCTATTTAAATCAATGTGATAAACGAGCTGGGTCAAAAGTAATCAAAAAATATTCTCATTATATTACCTAAAATGTGTAATGTAATGGATTACGTTAAAAACTACCATTTACATCATGTAATTTGGAAAAAGTAACGGACTACAATTTGTACCCACTCTTGGTAGGGAACAGTAAAAAAAAACTAAACATTACGAAACAGTTTTTATTTTTTTTTTTTTTTTTACTGGCCACAAAACAACAGTATAGTGGTTTCTTTCACTGCTTCTGATATCCCATGTGCATGTGGTTTGGTGGTTAAAATATGTTTATAGTATATTTTAAAATCAACATAAAATGTATTGTGTGAAATAAGCATATACAATATTGCCCATAAACGTAACAGAAAATGTCCTGACAGAAAATTACCAGTACTATTTTTCTTACTTTTGACTGTCAGAACAAAGTCTTGTCCACGTTTATTTCTCAGTCTATTCCACGACTATAAAACAGGAAGAGAAAATATAAAGCTAAAAATATATTACCATTTGAGATGAGGTCAGCACACTTTGCTTCTACTGAAATTGTATTGTAATTTATTAAATGAATTAAGTTAAATATAAGTCATCGTGTTCATGCAGTATGTAATTCCTGATAACACAATCATTTTCACAGTTAAACAATATTCCCACTAATCTTTGAAGATATTAAAGAATCTTATCATGATAACAACAGAATACAAATATAACATCTTTTAAGAGCAATTACATTCTGGTCCTAACAGAAGGGTGAGAAAATATGACATTAAAGGGGTCCTATTATGGTTTTTTACTTTTTGAATTTTAGTCCGTGTGTAGTGTGTATGTTTGTGCATACAAAAATCGACAAAGTTACAAATCTCAAAGTTCACTCCAAAGAGAGATATTCAGTTTTTAAAATGTTTTTATTTTTAACTCTGATCCTGAGCATTATAACCCCAATTTGGTACTATGTGCTGCGCATTTTACTGAGGACAGCTTCCACAACACGAGAGAGTACAGTGCTTGTTTCACCAAAAAGCTTTTGCTGAAAGACGGAGCATCCATTTAAACTGCTGACAGTACAATACTGGACAATGATGTAATCTGCATAATTTGCACTTCAATTATGAGACAATGGTATAAACAAATTCAAATGTATAATAGTTTGACTGCAATGCATGTTATAATGTTAGAATTAAAGAGCAATAAACATGATGCATATTACCGTTGCACTTATCTGTACATAGTAAATGCAGTTTTTTTAAGCGGTTATTGACATTGAATCTAAAACGTGATTTAGCCAAGAAAATATATATATATATATTAAAAAAAGACAATAATGTTACCGCTCTAATATGTCTTGCAATATTCATAAGTGCAAAGTTCTGCATGATATTCTTGTTCAATATTCTCGTGGTTTCAATCTGACTGAAATAGTTATGCCAATATTGATGCCATCCTTAACTATACCGGAGCAGAACTTGCTGCTTTGGCAAGGGGCGGGGCCAGTGCCGATCCTAGTCTTCTGGGGGCCCTAAACTGTGTCGGCCAGGGGAGGGGGTTATGAACGAATGAATGAAATACATTTGAATCCGTGTTACACTGAAAAGCACTTGTCTCTTCCGTGGCTAGCTATGCATTCAACTTGCTTTTTTAGTCTTGAGCAAGAGACGTTACGACATTCACGTTACATGATTTGACTGATTTGTATGTAGAAAAGGCGACAGCGCACCGATTTAAAATAAATGATCATTCATGTTTTCATAACCGCTGGCCAAATTCAAAAAATAAAATAAAATCATTTTTGAGAGTAAAGGAATCATACCCGGAACTAAGCGAGTTGTTTGTGTCAGGCTGGGGAGAAAGGTATTGTAATAATGTAAATTATGTGAAAAATAATGTGATTTTCGAACCACCAAACGTGAGAGCATGTTCTAGAACACCCCCAAAACTAAATCAAGACTTTGTAAAAGAGCATAATAGGACCCCTTTAAAAATGTACATGTTTGAACTGCTTAAAAAAATGTATCAATCTTTTTGATCGGTCATTTGGATTTTTACTCAGAAAAATTCGTTTCAGATTAATATTGCATCATCCATGTCATCCTGCAAGCACAAACTATTTTTGATGTACCGCTTAATAGTTTCTAAATAATTGGCTTAACAGAACAATGAAATAATGTTGAAGTTGGCATTTTTTGGGGGGGAAAACGCCAACATACTTGCACTTATTCTGTTCATTTCCTTAATAGCCATTAGCCAAAATAAGAATTAGGGAAAACTGCTTGCTATAATGATAATGACTGTCCCGTTAGGGACCCTAAATTAATCATATTTTTAATAACTTTAAATTGTATGACTTGAACATATTTTATACATTTAATATAGAGGGGAGATTAAAAGTGTCTGGGTATACAGGTGTCAGACCTATGTCCCCATGTATTCTGTCTCCCTTCCTCTCGTGCCCATATATAGTCCTTCCTGTTTCCAATTCATTATTAGTTCAGTTAGTCCCAGCCGTGTGTCTTGATTATGGTCCAGGTGCATCTAGTTAGTTCTGTCTATTTATAGTCTGTTTTGCCCCATGTTTCCTGTCGGTTGTTAAACGTCATGTTTAATTTTTCTATCTGTTCCTCTGTTGGATTCTCTGTATGTTGTGGAAGTAAAGAACTCATATTTGGAGTATCTCCTCGTCTCCTTCGTTTTTTGGAAGTTGAGGTAATCCCCGAGTCTCGTCATCCCGCTCCAGCTGGAACGCGCGGCGCCTCCCCAGCTCACCCCATGCCGAGAATCTCTGCATACCTCTCCAACAGCTCCCCCCACCTGCCAAACTCCAAAGACCCTCCTAAGTCTACGCTGGTCCCGTCCAGCTCTCTTTTGTCTCCGCTGGTCACGTCGTCATCACCGCTGGTTCCGGCGCCCCAAGTGTCCGTGCTTCGGCGCCTCAGCGTATCGGGCGCCCCAAAGTGTCTGCGCTTCCAGAACGTCCCCAGGAGTCCGTACTTCCCGAGCGCCCCCAGGTGTCCGCGCTTCCAGAGCGCCCCCCGAGCATCCGCGCCCACCAGAGCCTGCTCCTCGGCAGCGCTCACCAGAGCCCGCTCTCGGCAGCGCCACCAGAGCGCCCCTAGTGTCCGCGCTACCCGGCGCCCCAGGTGTTGCGCTTCCTGGCGCCCCAGGTGTCCGCGCTTCCAGAGTGCCCCGAGCATCGCGCCCACCAGAGCCTGCTCCTCGGCAGCGCTCACCAGAGCCGCTCCTCGGCAGCGCCCACCAGGCGCCCCCTAGTGTCCGCGCTACCCGGCGCCCCAGGTGTCTGCACTTCGAGCGCCCCAGGTGTCCGCGCTTCCCGAGCGCCCCCAGGTGTCCGCGCTTCCAGAGTGCCCCCGAGCATCCGCGCCCACCAGAGCCTGCTCCTCGGCAGCGCTCACCAGAGCCCGCTCCTCGGCAGCGCCCACCAGAGCGCCCCCTAGTGTCCGCGCTACCCGAGCGCCCCCAGGTGTCTGCACTTCCCGAGCGCCCCCAGGTGTTTGCGCTTCCCGAGTGCCCCCCCAGATGTTGTGGACTTCCCAAAGAAAATTTGGGGGACGTTACCGCCATGGCCCACGGAAACCCCGGATCTGCCATGGCCGCCCAAGTCCTCGAATCCGCCATGTCCGCCCGAGTCCCCGGATCCGCCATGTCCGCCCGAGTCCCCGGATCCGCCATGTCCGCCCGAGTCCCCGGATCCGCCATGTCCGCCCGAGTCCCCTGATCCGCCATGGCCGCCCAAGTCACAAAAGTGTTTTTGGACATGCCCTGAGTGCCCTTGCACCATGGGCTTTAGACCATGCGCTTAGATCATTAAAATAGGGCTCCTTGTGTGTCAGTCTGTAGTACTGGACACGCAGTCCACATCCAACATCTCTCATTCATTCAGATCAGCTTCAGAAAAAATTACACAACATAATTAGAGGAATAATTCACTCCAGAATAAAATGTATGTCATTTCCTCCCTCTCATGTTGTTTGAAACAGTTTGATGATTCATTGTCTGTGGGACACAAAAGGAAAAATCTGAAATAATTTTCATGCAACCTTTTTCATTAAACCAGCAAAAAATTATTACAACAACAATAAAATTACTCTATAATTGTCATGCTCTATATTCTAAATAACATTACTTCAGAATAAAGCTTTGTTTGTACTTGTACTTAAAATATTACACACTATTTGGGAGTTTAATAGTGAGTCACTCACAATGACCTGTAAGATGGAAAAAAACATTATAAAGATTATTTGATGTTTGAAGAAGTTTTGAATTAAATACAAAATTCAAGTTATATGTTTGGAATTGCATGAAGGTGAGTAAATAATGACAACATGTTGATTTGGGAATGAAAATGCCCATTTGCAGTGAATTGTCAGGAGAACATTGACTGTTGCCTATTTTTGGTTGTACTTTTATCTAAATGTAAATGTATTTAAATTTATTCAGTCTTATCTTCTTTCTTTCAAACTGTCTTTATTTATCCTCTCTTCCAGTTTATTTGTGATTTGCTTTGGACATGAAGCTCAGGTAAATATCAGACTTTTGTAAACTGGTTAATGACAGTCGACTTCCAAGTTGTGTCCACTTTGCCGCTTATTTCAAACAAATGAAAATCTAGATCACCAAAAGACAATTCATGATGTAAGAAATCATCACATTACAAATAACTTTAATTCATGCACTCAATTAATAAATTACGTGAAACAAAATGCTATTTTTTTCTATTATATTCATGGAACTTGACATGTATGAATAGGTCAACATACAAAAAGCTTTTCTCTTGAAGTATGTGTGAAGAAATATTTTTTTGTGAGAAAACCTATTTAGAAGAGTCCCATGCAACTCAACAGTTTGATGGTTCATTGTCTGTGGGACACAACAGGAAAAACCTGAAATAATTTTCATGCAACCTTTTTCCATACAACAATTAAACCACCAAAAAAATGACTCTATAATTGTCATGATCCATATTCTAAATCACATGACTTCAGAATACAGTTTTGTATGTACTTTTACTTGAAATATTACACATTTGGTTAACAGTTTACTTGAAGGGGTGTGCATAAGACTGACATGACACCTTCATAATCATGACATGACACATATCATGACTGAGAAGGAGGGTTAATGCATGTTTATGACAACTGTCATTAAGTGTAATTTGCACAGTTATTACATTTTTTTTATTCAAATATGACATTGTTTGACATGTCTTTGTTATGAGAACTTGACATAAAAAAACAATACATAATAACATGTCATAAACATGACATAGCAGATTAATTATCAAACTTAAGAAACTGCTTGCTTTAAAGGTTAACATTACATTAAACTGTCATGTGGTTGGTTTCAAGGTTTTATTCGTCACATACTCAATTATACAGAATATAATCAGTAGTGAAATGTAAATCAGGTCAGGTCCGCTCAATGGACAGTGCAAAATATTGTAACTCAACACAAGAGAATATACATAAATATAGGTAAAAAAGAAGAATAAGATGTGCAATAAAATAAACTTTGCAGGGTAGTATAATGTGGACTTAATAAATAATAATATAAGCAGGTATGTGCAAGAGGAATATGCAAACATATTTGGTTTTGACATTGGCTGTCATGAGGCCATTATAATTAGTGTCATGAATATGTTTCTGATCACGTTTATTCAATGGAACAAATTGTATTTGTCATAAAGTGTTAATACTCTGTCAAATAGTTTTATAACAGTGTCATGAATACTTTTCTTGACCTCAAGTACAGTGGTACAAATTTAATTTGTCATTAAAATGTCATTAAATGTTATACTCTGTCAAATTATTTTATAACAACTTCATGAATATTTTTCATTTCATAATGTTTTTTTATTTATTTCCTCCAACATAATAGACATTTTCAAATGTTGTAAAACAGATGAACAGGTGTTAGAGAAATAAAATAAATCATCCAATAATAATAATAACAATTAAAATGTATAAAATGATATTTTATTGCATTTGAAGAGCGATTCATGCAAAATGAAATGAAAACCGTACAATGGTTGGGTAAGCCATGCAGCGTTTGGTCCATATCACTGCAAAAACATTTAATTACAGCATCCTGCAAATCTTGCCTTTTTACATCATGGATAAGTCTACCTAAGACACCATCATAATGGCGTACACCTAACCAGTGGTGCCACTCTATCATTTTGAGGTGAGTTTTCAATGACTCAGGAGTACGATTTCCTCTTTGATGCCATATTTCCAACTTGTAATTCTGCCATGCAAGCTCAATGTGCTGAGTATGAGCACCAGTCCCTGGATCAGTAAAGTGTATTTTATGGCAGACAGAATACTGATGATATCCATACTGGGAAAGCGGTCTCCTGTAGGCATGCCATTCATCCATAAGGATTGATGTTCTGGGTCTGATATGTTGTTGAATTTGGCTTAAAAGTGTTTTCCTTGACCGGTCCTTGACGAGTCTCAGAATGGGTCTTCTGAAAATACCATCAACCTCTAACATCCCAAAGACCCACAGGCATTCACGACGCCAAGTGTTGCCACATCGGCCATGATGGTACTAAAAAAATAAATAAAACAAGATCAATTATTTGATAAGTTTTACATGTACTTGTACTTAAAATATGACACACTATTTGGGAGTTTAATAGTGAGTCACTCACAATGACCTGTACGATGGAAAAAAACATTATAAAGATTATTTGATGTTTGAAGAAGTTTTTAATTAAATACAAAATTCAAGTTATATGTTTGGAATTGCATGAAGGTGAGTAAATAATGACAACATGTTGATTTGGGAATGAAAATGCCCATTTGCAGTGAATTGTCAGGAGAACATTGACTGTTGCCTATTTTTGGTTGTACTTTTATCTAAATGTAAATGTATTTAAATTTATTCAGTCTTATCTTCTTTCTTTCAAACTGTCTTTATTTATCCTCTCTTCCAGTTTATTTGTGATTTGCTTTGGACATGAAGCTCAGGTAAATATCAGTCTTTTGTAAACTGGTTAATGACAGTCGACTTCCAAGTTGTGTCCACTTTGCCGCTTATTTCAAACAAATGAAAATCTAGATCACCAAAAGACAATTCATGATGTAAGAAATCATCACATTACAAATAACTTTAATTCATGCACTCAATTAATAAATTACGTGAAACAAAATGCTATTTTTTTCTATTATATTCATGGAACTTGACATGTATGAATAGGTCAACATACAAAAAGCTTTTCTCTTGAAGTATGTGTGAAGAAATATTTTTTTGTGAGAAAACCTATTTAGAAGAGTCCCATGCAACTCAACAGTTTGATGGTTCATTGTCTGTGGGACACAACAGGAAAAACCTGAAATAATTACCCTGCAACCTCTTTCCATACAAAAACACGTAAACCACCAAAAAAATGACTCTATAATTGTCATGCTGCATATTCTAAATCACATGACTTCAGAATACAGTTTTGTATGTACTTTTACTTGAAATATTACACATTTGGTTAACAGTTTACTTGAAGGGGTGTGCATAAGACTGACATGACACCTTCATAATCATGACATGACACATATCATGACTGTGAAGGAGGGTTAATGCATGTTTATGACAACTGTCCTTAAGTGTAATTTGCACAGTTATGACATTTTTTATTCAAATATGACATTGTTTGATATGTCTTTGTTATGACAACTTGACATAAACCAATACATAATAACATGTCATAAACATGACATAGCAGATTAATTATCAAACTTAAGAAACTGCTTGCTTTAAAGGTTAACATTACATTAAACTGTCATGTGGTTGGTTTCAAGGTTTTATTCGTCACATACTCAATTATACAGAATATAATCAGTAGTGAAATGTAAGTCAGGTCAGGTCCGCTCAATGGACAGTGCAAAATATTGTAACTCAACACAAGAGAATATACATAAATATAGGTAAAAAAGAAGAATAAGATGTGCAATAAAATACACTTTGCAGAGTAGTATACTGTGGACTTAATAAATAATAATATAAGCAGGTATGTGCAAGAGGAATATGCAAACATATTTGGTTTTGACATTGGCTGTCATGAGGCCATTATAATTTGTCATGAATGTTTTTCTGATCACGTTTATTCAATGGAACAAATTGTATTTGTCATTAAGTGTTAATACTCTGTCAAATACTTTTATAACAGTGTCATGAATACTTTTCTTGACCTCAAGTACAGTGGTACAAATTTAATTTGTCATTAAAATGTCATTAAATGTTATACTCTGTCAAATTATTTTATAACAACGTCATGAATATTTTTCATTTCATAATGTTTTTTATTTGACGCTCATAAGTCCGGGGTAAGTATGCAGCGCGCTGCTAACACTCCCATCACCTCTACTCCGTGTGTTTCTCTGCACAGGCCCCGTGCACCCGGGATGCGATCGTCACAGATGGCCTTCACTCCGGCGCCGGGAAACCACGGACCCTGGGTGCAGCAGCGGAAGATGCGATCCAGGCCCAGGGCGACGACTTCTCCCCCTCCGGTCTTCGACATCTCATCCCGGAACCGCTTCGCCCCTCTCTGCGAGACTGATCGTGACGCTGTGGTCATCGGAGACTCAATCGTCCGGCATGTCCGTGCTACGTTAGCTGAAGGTAAAGTGCACACTCATTGTCTCCCTGGTGCTCGTGTTCTTGATGTTTCTGTGCAGATACCCGCGATCCTGAAGGATGAGGAGAGCGTTGCAGCTGTTGTGATTCACGCGGGGGCTAACGACACCAAGCTGCGGCAGACGGAGACACTGAAGAGGGACTTCAGGAGCCTGATCGAGACGGTACGCAGCACATCGCCGCCAGCGAGCGATCATCGTGTCAGGACCTCTTCCCACGTATCGACGAGGACATGAACGGTTCAGTAGACTGTTTGCTTTAAATGAATGGTTGTTTTCATGGTGTACAGAGCAGAAAATTCTCTTTGTCAATAATTGGAATCTTTTCTGGGAGCGTCCTAGACTATTTCGTGCTGATGGCCTGCACCCCAGCAGAGTCGGTGTGGAACTCCTGTCGGACAACATCACCAGGACGCTACGCTCTATCTGACTAGTAAGCCAATTCTCCAATAACAGCTATGATGACTTTTGTTCTACCCACTTAAATGATAAAGGTACTTGCAGTGTCCAATCTATACAGACTGTGTCTGTTCCCCGAATAGTGAGTTCAAAATATAAATTTAATGCAGGATCTAGAACAAATCTGATCGTGATTAAACCAGAAAAATGCAAAATAAATGAAGAAAAACAATTTTTAAAACTTGGGCTCCTAAATATCCGATCACTCACATCGAAAGCAGTTATTGTAAATGAAATAATCACAGATAATAGTTTTGATGTACTCTGTCTGACTGAAACCTGGCTTAAAACAAATGATTATTTTGGTCTAAATGAATCTACTCCACCAAGCTACTGTTATAAGCACGAGCCTCGTGAGACTGGTCTGGCGGCAGTGTCGCAACAATATATAGTGATATTCTCAATGTTACTCAGAAAACAGGATACAGGTTTGACTAATTCGAAATACTTATGCTCAATGTTAAACTGTCAGATAAGCAAAATAAATCTGTCCTATCTCTTGCTCTGGCTACTGTGTATAGACCGCCAGGGCCATATACAGATTTTCTAAAAGAATTTGCAGATTTCCTCTCAGACCTATTGGTTACTGTTGATAAAGCACTAATTGTTGGAGATTTTAACATTCACGTTGATAATACAAATGATGCGTTAGGACTTACGTTTACTGACCTAATAAACTCTTTTGGTGTCAAGAAAAATGTCACCGGGCCCACGCATCGTTTTTAATCATACGCTAGATTTAATAATATCGCATGGAATTGATCTAACTGATATAGATATCATACCTCAAAGTGATGATGTTACTGACCATTTCCTTGTATCATGCATGCTGCATATTACTGATATTAACTATATGGCTCCGCGTTATCGCCCAGGCAGAATTATTATTCCAGCCACTAAAGACAGATTCACAAATAACCTGCCTGATTTATCTCAACTGCTCTGTGTACCCATAAATACAGATGAACTAGACACAATTACTAGCAACATGGGAACTATCTCCTCCAATACGTTAGAAACTGTTGCACCCATCAAATTAAAAAGGTTAGAAAAACGTGCTGCGCCATGGTACAACAGTTATACCCATTCTCTCAAGAAAGAAACTCGTATTCTTGAGCGAAAATGGAGAAAAAGTAACTTGGAAGTCTTTAGAATTGCGTGGAAAAACATTATGTCCAGCTATAGACAGGCTCTAAAAACTGCAAGAACCGAGTATATCCAAAACTCATAGATAATCACCAAAACAATCCAAGGTTTTTATTTAGCACAGTGGCTAGATTAACAAATAAACAGATGTCACCCGATCTAAATATTCCCTCACAGTTTAATAGTAATGACTTTATGAATTTCTTTACTGATAAAATAGATAATATCAGAAATACAATAACAAACGTAGTGTAATGCCAGTTTAATATAGAGCTATTATTTCAGCTCCGGGAATTATACATTAAATATTCAATATTGCTTGGTTAAAGTAATATTAATATTTAACTTATTTATACTGTATTAAGTGATCGTCCACCGATCACTAACCTCAGCATATCAAATTCGAGCTTAGGTAGCTTTCTCTTTTATGGCAATAAGGATAAAACTTGAAAATCACATTCCAGAGACAATTCTTTATAAAATGAAACAAGGTTTATTCGTAATACTGCTATTCTAACATAAATGGATTAACTGATAATACACAAACATACACATGCATAAGGGATTTTGGTGAGTAAACTCCTAACTGTTAAAATTAGCCCTTTTAGCTATTTTAACGCTTGACTTGACCGGGAAAAGATCACGACAGATGCCTTTGCTCTGTTACTGCTCTCAGATCAGATTTTACCAGTTCAATCAGCAATATAGATTTAGTTAAATGATACTTGCTTTGTTAATAAGCAGGCTGGATGTTGGTTTCGTTTTCTTCAAAATGGGTTGCTCTGGTCTTTTGTCTTCGGAGACCACGTGGGTTGGTTCGTGCTTCTTCGGGTGCTCTCGTGTGGAAACGCGTGATATGTGGATGCTGCCGCGTGACGTCACAGAAAAGCGCTCCTATCGTCTGCAGGCGTTGAGTTCGTTGTTCTTTGATGTTATGCCTTCTATCCTTCGAATTCGACTAGATGGTTGGTTTAGTCGGTGTCGAGGCCAGAGTTCAGGTAAGAGCGCGAGCAGGCAGAGAGCGAGTCCAGAGCGAGGAAGCACCAGAAAAGTTACGAGCGTTGTTCAAGAGATGTTCAAGAGAGTCAAGCCATGTTTTAGAGAGCGTTTTGCGACTGGCGCGTTGTTTTAAACAGTCCAACTTGGCCCTGCCCGCGGGCGGCTTGTCGAATCCGATTGTCCGTATGGGGCGGAGCCCCGCCCATGTCCAGGCTTTCTGGGGTTGATGTCCACGTGATCCAATATTTCATTCATTCCGTGGAATATACAAACTTACAGATTATATATATGTTTAGTAACATATGATGCTAAAGTTTAATGGTCATCAATATAATTTGTTACATACGATGCCAGCTTTTTTTAGAGACCAAACACTGCATTTTAACACACACATTACAGTTTATGCCGTTTAAAGCATGATTAAAAATCATCATCCACATTGTCCTAAATAATTCACATTCGAAATCATCACATCAAGCCTCTGAGGGAAGGAGTACACATTAATATCCATATATTTCTTTGTGTAGATAGTTGTAATAGTCATAATTGGAATAAATGTCAGGAATTCGGTTTTCCTTTGTCTGTCCGATGGAAAAGAGTACTGCTTCGTGCTGGGAGAGAGGGAGGGGTGGAAATACCCTCTAGGAATGTAGACCCAAAGGCGTTGCCAACCATTAGTGCTTGGAGGAGTCAGTCCCCTAGGTCAAATAACCATCTCACTCTCTCCAGAGGGGGAAAGGTTGTGAGGAATAATTAATGTCTGTTGTTTTTGTTGAATTCTCTGTGTGTGTCTTAAGGTTGACATGGTGTTACACATCCCCCTTTTGCGTGGAGATGTACCCGATGGAACATCTTCAGGCACTGGAACAAGAGGCAGAGAGAATGGACACACACAAGACACCAACGAGATCTCTATCACTGACTGAAACCTGGTACAGGGTAATTTGGGAAGGAACAGGTTAGAAACTTGAGAAGACATAGGGCTACCTTGTTTAGCATTATTGACAATTGGGTCATTTTGACTGGTTTAATTGTCGGGGTTTTGACGAGACGGTATAGGCATGATCTCAATCAGGTTGGTCACATTCTCGGGTTCGGATTCTAGGTCGAGATTACCACGTCGAAAAAGGCGAGGGACGCCTGACGTGCATTTGTTGAGAGACTCTTGAACGACGTTCACTCGCTTGTGTAGGAGGAAGGCCAGTGTCAAAGTCACAACATATCCTACGATAGTAGAGATACAAAGCGCCGTGTCAGCGGCAGACCAGGACCGAATAATTGGCGTGCCGTGGGCGGAAGCGGCGATAGCTTCTAAAGCTGTGTCAACGGTGTCAGATCAATAAGCGCGTTCCTTCCTCCTTGATCCTTTCTTCCAATTCTGGATCGAGGACAAAGGAATGCTGCTTGAAGAAGGGTGAGATTTAGATTTCGCCTGATACTGCCGTCGGTGAGGGATACAATGCTAGTTCGTCAATATGGAGGATCGAGCCCTTAGGGACTGTGATCCATAACGTTTGGTTAGGCAGACTAATGCGGCGTAAGCGGTGTCGTGTTGATCATATGTGAGGGTAGCCGTTCGGGCTGGGGTGTTATCCAGCCATCGGTTTCCGACAATTTCGGCTTGTGTTACCTCAACCTGAGAACGTGGT
The DNA here is from genome assembly GCA_027564155.1 of Gymnocypris eckloni scoliostomus. Lineage (NCBI taxonomy): Eukaryota > Metazoa > Chordata > Actinopteri > Cypriniformes > Cyprinidae > Gymnocypris > Gymnocypris eckloni. Next base: position 36,675,448 of record CM050414.1, read on the forward strand.
GTTGCGTCGGCGGGGCAGCTAGCGTCGGGTCTCATGGCTTCTAAGCCACAGATGCCCTCTGTGTTATCGCGCACGAAGGGTTTACTCGGGCAGAGGAAGTGAATGTTTTTAGTGAGCGTACACATCTTTAGGTTTGGGGCCAAGTACAACTGTTCGTTGCTATCGTGATACGCGACGACCTCGGGCGTGTGGATTTTGACATAGGTGTTCCCTTGCCAACATCCAACATTCACAACATTTTAAGCCGGTAAACATTATTAACGTCAATAATGGGCAAACTGAAAAGAAAACTAAGTCACCTGTTTCCGGTTTTGCGTATATGGGAATAATGCTGCCGGGAAAGGGGTGAGATGGGTTTGGATGAGACTAACGGGGCCCGCAGTGGCCGAAGTTACGACGTTTGAACAAGGCTAAGAGGTATCACGTAGCACGGAATCCTATTCATGGCTAAGTTGTCAATCAAGGAACTTACATCGCGTATCATGTCGTTCATGATTTTGGCAGGTGGACTCGATCGGTTGACAGCGGTTCTCTGAATTACAACGATTTTACTGACGGAAGTCGATCTCAATTTCAGGACCTGTATTCAAGGATTGGTTAAGGGGTTCAAAGTGAGAGAGAGGAAAGGAAAACACAAAAGTGAGACACGAGGAAAGAGACCAAACAACAAAACAAAAAATTAAGACAAAAATGTAAAATCAAAATCAAGCAAAAATAAAAAAGAATTGAGGGTAACTCCTCGCTACTAGATTGGTCCTAGCAGTGCTGTGGAGGAGAGAATATGGGTTGTGTCTAAGCATGGTTGCTATATGTTTTCCTAACATGACAATATTCCTGCTTGTGTGATGTATAGCATGTGGTTGTCGGTCTGTGTCAGTGGGTCTGATCTTCCCCCTTTCCATGTCGGCTGAAGCCCAGGGGCCTCTTTATCTGGTTTCGATGGACCCATCGAAGGACTGGCTCGCTGCGCCCTTGTCTGATTTTGATTCGATAGGCAACAGGTGAGAGCTTGTCTACAATCTCATGGGGTCCTGTCCAGTGAGGTAGGAACTTCTTTGACAGGTGATGGGGAGCATTCGGCCTTGGTCGGGCGAAACTGTAGTACCACACTTGATCTCCGACATTGAGCTCATGGTGAGAGGCCTTTTGGTCGTAGTAGGCTTTTTCGGCCTTCCGCACGTTGTAGCTGCTGTTGCGAAGGCGAAAGTTGTTCTCAGGTGCTGATGTAACTCTTCCAGGTACTTGGTGAGTGTTGTAGGCGGTGATGAGGTTCAGGTCACCAGGTTGGTACAGCAGGTGTAGTGGTAGCGTCATGTTTCTCCCTGTCATCATTGTGAACGGGGGTATTCCGGTAGATTGATGGGGTGTGGCTCGAGCGGCCATCAGTACCAGAGGGAGTTTAATGTCCCAATCCTTTTGATTGGTGGCTACGTATTTTTTTAACATGCTGACCACTGTTCTGTTAGCCCGTTCCACTTGACCGGAGGAAATTGGGTGATAACTTATATGGAGTTTGGCCTGTATACCCAGGAGTTTCCATACGTCTTGCATAATTTCAGCGGTGAAGTGGGTTCCGCGATCAGAGTTGACCCTTAAAGGCAGTCCGAATCTTGAGAAGATATGGTTCATTAACAGGCAGGCTGTTGTTTCTGCTGTATCGTTGGGAGCTGGGAGGCACTCTATCCATTTTGTGAATTCGCAGATCACGGTGAGGAAATATTTGTTGCCCCGTGTTGACCGTGGTAGGGGTCCTACCCAGTCTATTTGGAGGTCCGACCATGGGAAGGTCATTCCTTTCCTTTGCAGTGGTGCTCGGTGGTTTGGATTTGCCGGTTGGAACTGGCAACACACCAGGCATCCTTTAACGTATTCTGCTACGTCTTGCTGCATGCCAGGCCAGTATGCCACTTGCTTGAGTGTTTCATAGGTGGCCTTGACTCCGTGGTGTCCTGCGCATGGTGCATCGTGTGCGTGTGTCAACATCATCCCCCTTTGGCCATGAGGGACTACGAGCCTTGGAGCAGTGGGTGGCTCAGGGACATACGTGAGGACACCGTCTCGTAGATGCAGCATGTGCTTGATCGAATGGAGCGTGCAGAGTTCGGAGGATGTTTGTAGGTCCGAGGTGGAAATGGGATTTCCAAAGGGGTCGGACAGGTGTGCTACTATGGTCTGTATTGCTGAGTCCGTATGTTGTAGGGTGAGGAGGTCCTCAGCAGCGAACTGAGGCGATATGGAGATGTGGGAGGAGGCAGGTGTGTGCCCACTCGTGGCACTTTGGCGGCGGGTCACCGCTGCCACAGTAGGGTGGGGTGGGAGGGCATGAAATGTCCAGGAGTCTCCCTGTAATGCCCCTGCTTTGGCGAGGGCATCGGTTTGGTCATTTAAGTCTTTGTCTTGTCCTGGTTGACGTGAATGACCTCTGACCTTTTTCCAATAAACGACCATGTCGTGTTCAGTGACGATGGCGTCGCTTGCTTGGAAGAGTTCCTGGTGCTTGACAGGCTTGTTGTTAGCTGTCTTGAATCCATTCCTTTTCCATCCAGTTAGATGGCATATGAAACTTAGACGGGCATAGTTCGAATCGGTACAGATGAGGAGTTCTCTGATTTTGTGGGTTGCAGCCAATTGTAGTGTGATGAGGATGGCTGCTATTTCTGCATATTGTGATGATTGTGGGCCAAGTTTGAGTTGCTGCGGTGGGCACGGGTCATTGTTGAGCCAGACCACACCCGCTCCCGCTTGTAACTTGCCCTCGCGATTATATGAGCAGCCATCGACATATGCTGTGGACATTCCTGTACACACATTCTCCTCGAAGTACCGATGATTTGTCGCTTGCGGTCATGGCAGTTCTTTTGGCTCTGCTGAGGTGTCCAGCGTGTCCGTTGAACAGTGTTGGCATGCCGCAAGCCCGTTTCCCAGTGAGGATTTGTAGTTCTGGGCATATCTTGCCTCGACATCCCTTCCTTGGAGTGTCATTAGCCAGGTAGCTATGCGTGCGTTGGTTACCACGCCATCTCTGATTCGTTGACTGTTGAGGAAGGTAACTGGCTGGTGGCACGTTTCGATGATGACTTTCTGTGCACCGATGTAATTAGAGAAATGCTGAATGCCCCACACAGTGCAAAGCAAAGCTTTTCGCAGTGTGAATACTTTGCATTCTGGGGAAGCAGCGTTTTGCTGGCATAGCGACCACTCGCTTGTCCTTATCATGGAGCTGGTATAGACCCGCACTGAGGCACTGGTCAGAGAATCCCGCGTCCAGATAGAATTCCTTCCCTGGGTCTGGGTAGGCGAGGCATGGAGCAGAGCGCAGGCACTGTTTGAGCTGGCTCATAGCTGTGTCCTGGGCCTTTGTCCAAACAAAAGGTTCGTCCTTTTCAGGAGGGAAGTTAGTGGTCGTGCGATGTCAGCGTAGTTTTCGATGAACTGTCGTGAGTAATTGCACACTCCCAGAAAGCTTCGCAACTCAGAGGCGTTAGTTGGTGTTTTATGCTTTGGATTGCTTGGGCACGGTTAGATTGTGGCTCAATGCCGTTTCTTCCGACGAGCAGTCCAAAATAATTCACCTTGGTTTTGCACCATTGTCCTTTGTGAAGGGCGATTTTAGCTCCGCTGTTGTCAGCTGGTTTAGGACATGGTCGATTTCTTTGAGGTGGTCTTCCACACTTGAACTTTTCATTAAGGCGTCGTCTACGTAGGCGAGGTTGCCTCGGACTCTGGCGTCAGGGCATGCTTTGTTAAGGAAAATGTTAAATTCTGCCGGTGAATTGGCATAGCCAAAGGGACACCGTGTGAAGGTGTACTGTCGGTTGCCGAAAGTGAATGCCAGCTTATGTTGGTCGTCGGACAGGGATCGTCCAAAACCCGGAGGCGGCGTCCAATGTGGACAGGATCGTCGAGCCTTTGATTTTTGGTATTTCTTGGTCCAACTGGGTCATAGGCCATCGTGACAATGGTACTTGCTGATTCAACTTGCGGTAGTCGATAGTGGGCCGCCATTTGCCGTTGGGTTTTAGGACTGGCCATATCGGGACAGAATATGTACTGTTACAGGGCGGATGACCCCTTTTCCAGCATGGAGTCAACAATTTCTTGCACTGGCTCATATGACGCTATTGGAATCTTGTACTGTCGCACAAAGGTGGGTGGTGCATTTGGGTTTGTCGGTATGCGCACCGTGTGGATGTTTGTCAATCCACAATCTAGAGAGTCCTTTGCGAAAGAGTCCTTGTACTTCTGCAGAACCTCTTTGAGTCCTTGGCGCTCCACTTCGTTGTGGAGGGCATCCGCTTCACTCAAGATTTGTTGAATTTGAGTATTGAACCCGGCGTAGGGTTCTTCTGCAGTTAAGTCATTAAAGGGGCTTTGGGCCCCGCTGGTCACCCGTGTAGGTGGTTCTGTCGCAGGCTGGGTTGAGACAGCATAGACAGTGAGGTGAGTGTCATCCATTAGTTCTGACCGGCAGACGCTTTCTCTGGACACTGGCAGGATTGAGGTGATGGCAATGACTTCATGAGGTTTTGTGAATGTTATAGTGTCATTGTATCCATCTGACATTAGTTGGGCTGATATGGGGCCTATGACAGGCACCATCAGTTCAAAGTCATGGAATGCCTGGTTGATGAGCCATCCCAGGTGGCTGGCTTTGGGAACGTGGATGTCTTGGGCCATATAGTTATTGATCAACACATATATCGCACGAGATGACACTTCAATGAGAGGTGTAGCTTCCAGAGTCAGTCCGAGTTTTAGGCAGGTTCTGGAAGGTTGGAAGAAGCTCAGCTTACTGTTGAGAGTTTGGCCAGGTCGCATGTTGAGGCGGACACTGACACTTTTGCTGTAGGCAGGTATTGTGGCTCCTTGTTCCGTGATCATAGCGCATGCGTCCGGCATGGTTTGACCGGATTGGAGGTTCTTGAGATTGACTGAAGTTGTCAGTTGGTGTGACAGGGGAGCCCATATGATGTTGTTTACAGTGTCAATGTGAGCATTGAGTCGAACCATGATATCCGCTCCAATGTAGATGTCATGCGGCAGGTCTGGGATGACGAGGAAGTAGTGACTCAGCTGTCTGTTGTTCCATCGTATGTCCAGAGCGCAGATGATCTTGGAGGTGGCCATGGTTGTCGACCAGGGACTGAGAGGGTAACGGCTGTGCTTAGTGACATGTGGTAGACTTTGACAGCTCTGCTTCAATGTTTTGAATAGTTTCAGGCTGATGGCTGAGTTCTCTGCCCATAGGGCTAGTGCTGCCTCGGACACTGATATGCCATGAACCTCTATCGCAGTCATGATTTGAAGGAGGCCTGTGTTTGGTTCAGGCTCGTGCAGCGAGCAGAGGAGAGGGTCTTTGGGATTTGTGCTCGGCCCAGACCTGGGCTCTGTTACTGCTTCATCGGTCATTGACTTAGGGGTAGTGTCTGTGACTTGACACTGTGACTCATTGGAGTCTAATGACTGGTAGGGCAGAGGCTCACGGACTTGTGTCCAAATCTTTAGGTGCTTGAAGTCTATTAGGGGTTCGAAACGATTAAGCAAATCTTTTCCAATGAGGAGCGGGTACGTGTTGAGTGTTGACACGTATACAGGATGGATGAAGTCCATGGGTCCCACTGTTAGATGGATTGGGGCCACATGTTTTAGTTGTAAGCCCGTGTGAGAGTATGCTTGTACGTTTAGTTCGCACCTTTGGAGCTTGAGGGTGCCATTAGTCCTCTTCGTTCCTTCTTGGACTTCTTTGAGAAGTTCTGTAGACATTAGAGTGATGTCGGCTCCTGTCCAGAAGGGCTTCGACTCTGATGTGTCGTCGATGATGATGGAGAGGTAAAACTTTCTTGCTATACCCTTTTCAATGAGATCGCCTAGGAGTTGAGGAACTGGAGTTTGGGAGGAAATATTTAGGATGTCAGGGCTGACCTGGCGTTCTTCGGAGGAGTGGCAGATGACTAAGACAGCGCTTTCAGGAACTTGAGGATTTTCAACAGCAGGTGTCTGCTGAACGCTGCTGGAATTTGGAGTATTGGGTGCTGAGTTAGTGTTTAACTTTGTTGCTGGATTTTCAGGTGGGGCTTCATGTCCATCTGAAGTTAAAGTGTTTATTGTACTCTGAGACTGAGGTGGTGCTGTTTTCTGTGGCTGATTTGTTTGTCTTGTCGCTGCTTTCTCGTCCGTCAGCTAGTCAGGCTGAATCCGGGTTTTCTTTCTTTTCCCACTTCTTATCTTCCTCTTTTCGTTGAAAGAACTCCTTCATCATCATTTCCATCATCTTCTGTGAGTCGAAGTGCGGTGGTGTTTTTCGTTCTTGTATGGACTCAGTTTGAGCTTGGTCACTTTGGAGTCTTGGTGAGTTCTTTCGTCGATTCCTTGGGCTGATTGTTCCAGGGTGAGTCTGTCGCTTTCCTTGGAGTTCCATTGGATTCCCATGAGCGTTCTCTCTTGGGTTTCTAGATGATCTCTCCCATTGCCTTTCTCTGAGGCCTTGCTTGGTCCCATGACTTATCCCAGTGTCGTCCCAGGTGAGCGTTGGCGTCCCACGTGGTCCATCCCATCGGTCATACCTCTGTTTAGGGTCGGGTGCCAGCGTGTGAGTCTCGTTCTCTGTTGGGCGGGGTGCATTCCACTCTCTGTGTGGTGGCTTAGCACTGTCTTGGCGTTGGGTGCCCTCCAGCGCCAGTTCTTGGTGTTGAGTGTTGAAATCAAGAACTGCTGGGGTTTTCGTTCTTTTCTGAGGCCATCTTTTGTTTGCAGTAGGCTTTGCACCAAGTCTCGCAACTGCTGAATGTTCATTGTTCGTGGGCATGCGAACGCCAAGATGGTGGCTTATGCCAGGATGAAGGTTCCTCAGGAAGAGAGTTTTAAAGTTCAGTTCCTCTTCCATGTCAGATTCTACGAGTTCCAAAATATGCTTGTCTGAGTCGACTGTAGTAAGCTTGAGGAGTGTCGTGACGTCCTTGTCTCGTCTCCAGGGCAGCCACTAAGCCTTGATCGGACTCAGGGTCAGAAACTCTTTAATGAGGGCCTTTTGAAGCCGTTGATAGTCAGTCTTTGTGTTAACAGGCTGCCGGTCAAGGAAGCTGCGCACTTCAGGACTGGATGTCGTCCGGAGTAAGTATAGTTTATCTTTGTCCGTAACGTTAGGTCGCATTTCCAGATGGAAATCAATATCTTGCAGATAAGCTTGGACATTTTGGCTGTTTGGCAAGCTGGGGTTGAATTTTCCGATGTTTCGGGCGAGCTTGTCAAGATCTTTAAGGTCCAAGCCGTGCACTGACCTGCGGCTGGCTGCAGCAGATTCTTTTGGTTCTGTCGTGATATAGCGTTCTTCCGACGGCGCTGGTGAATGTTTTAACACCATCCCTCTATCTTTGGTTCACGTGTCGGTCCATGAACAGGTGATCCAGTCCTGCTTGACGGGTGCCGTTGGTGCACGCCCTGTACTTGACGGCTCACGGCGTAGTTCATAAGCATGCCTGAGTTCCTCTTGAAGACTTTCAGACTCCTCTGTGACGTAGTCGAGCTGTCGTGTTAAGCGGCTGATCTCATTCCTTGATTCAGCCAAATGAGCTTCGAGGGCCTTGATTCTGCTGTTTTTGTCCCTGAAGTCAGTCTTTGCCTTCTAGTAGCTTCTCTGCATACTGTAGCTTATCTGCACGATCAGTGAAGTCCTCTTTGAAGTTGCTGCATTTCGTGGCTGGTAGCTTGCTAGAGTATCTTTAGCCTGTTGGTCTCCTCCTCGGTGCCTTGCTCCACCTCATCGGTCCCTTCCTGTCGTACCTGAGCTTCACGTTCCAGCTGCTCTATGCGTCGTTGCGCTTGTCAGCTCCTGCTGGCGCAGCGGCGTGCTTGTCGCTCAGTTTGAGGGTGGCGATGTGTGTGCAAAGAACCGGTGATCTTGGCTAATTCTTTGTGACTGTAGTTTTGACTTGGGTCTTGTCTCATAATGCTTGCGATGTTGTCATCTAGTTGATCCTGTGTCTGATGTTGGAGTGTTCAGCAGCTTTAGGGAGTATGCTGTCTGTTGTAACACTTAGCCACATTTCAGTCCTTCCCAGTGACCGACATGTTCTGTTTTGTGAGACATGTTCTGGCGGGTCAGGAGATCTTGGACCGAACTGACACAGACCTTGAATAAGAAACAAAGCAAAACAAAACACAAACAAAACAAACAGGGGTGTAAATGTGCACAGTGTAGTGTATGCTAGTGTTGAGTGTGTCTCTGTGTTTGTGGTCCTCTGGCAGGTGCTTCTAATTGTAGTCTCTGCAGATAAATTATTGGGCACACATAAGGGCAGCCCAGCTGGGAAGCAGAGAAAGAAAAACACACAAACAGAATGGGTACACAAGGACAATAGCACTAAACAGATCTCTCTTAATAGCAGATTTTCTTCTTTTCGCTTTGTTAAGTCTGATTTAGAAGGGCGCTTCTAATCAGAGGATTGTAGGCAAGATTTTCTCTTTTGTACTAAGACTGGTATTGCTATTCCAATTTTCTCCTTGATGGAGGAAACAGCAATGACAGTACTTGTCCCTTAATGGCAGGATTTTACACATAGCGCTGGTCAGCGTGTGTCACGCGTGTTTAAAAATTTTGCCGATGTCTATCTTCTCATTGCACCTGCTTTAACTGGGAGGGGTAGGATTTCACAATAGAGGGTAAATGATAAACAGTTTGAATGTAGTTTCATAAACATCTGTTCAATTGTGACATTTCGCTCTATTCGTGATCTTCCCCTGGCCAAGTCTTAAGCAAACAAGTCAAATTGGAAGTTAGTAACAGGGAGAAAGAGAAGAGATTAAGATTTATTCCCAAGATTTAAAACTAATACGTTGGCACAAGGTGGTGCTGTTGAGTCGATATGCTTAGGTTGGTTTGGCTGTTTACAGGTAAAACAAACTGACCTAAGTTGAGAAACCTTAATTTCCCTTTTGGGGTTTTCTAATTAGAAGGTTCGTTTTATGCTCCAGATTGGTGAGAAGTGACTTTGATTGTATGGTGTCACTGTCACTTCTCCAACACAACACTAGGGGAGCACTATCTACACTCAGGCCTAAGTAAAGAGGACTTTATTTAATTTTAACTTAATAAAATTATTTTAATTAAATTATTATTAATTTTATTTGAGTTAATCAGATCACCTAAGGAAATGAAGTATGGCCTACAGGGGGCGCCAGACTTGTGTTAAGTCTGAAATTAGAATAAAAATTAGACTTTGTGGTTTCTATTTAAAATGTATGATGTTATAATTCAAATTAATAGGCTCACCTAGGATTAGAAATTACACGTGCAATCTGCAATTGAGTTGATAAACCAATATTGTCGCAAAATGTAAACAGGAAGTGTAATTAATTATTAAATGTAATTAGAATTTTCAAATTCATAATGAATTATTAAATTAATTTACAGCTTCTAAATCACTAGTTTTGGATTCCTATAATAGTAATTAACATAATTTCCAAACTTAATCATTCCTCATTGTGTCATCAACATCAAAAAAAAAAAATAATAATAATTAATCTGTGTCCTAATTACTTGTAAATGAAATAAAAATGTCTGGCCCTCTTGATAACAATTAAGGTTTTATTGTAGTGGTCAAATTATAAGAGCGTTTATGATTCATAAATGGATACTGTTGTTGCTGGAAGCAGGAATTAAAATTATTTTATTTAAATGAAATTAATTGCAAATTTGCTATTAATTATGACATTCAGTTAACAATTAAAAATTCCTAACAATAGCGCTTATCCATTGATGTGTTTTAAAATCATAAAAGCCATTATAATTGAATGGAATCAAACTCACCATATTATCAAGGTACTGAGATAATAATGACTTATCTTCTAATAAAACTTGTAGCCACAAAACGTAAGATTTTAATCAACAGTATATTAAACCAACCTGTGAAATTGTTAAACTGATGATTGGGAATAACATTAACACAGCCAGCTTATCAACATATGTTAGTCTGTTAACTGGGAAAATAGAGAGAGAGAGCAGCGGAAAATGTGAGTGGCTTTTTCAACCACACCCACTGCATTCACCTCATTCCAAGCTTTAAATGCTATGTGCTAATCGCTAGCCGTAATGCTACCAGCATGGCATTTGCTACGAGCTAAAGCTTCTTAGCGCTAATGCTATTTACACGTGGCATTAATAGCAACTGCCCGGAAGGGGTTTTTCTGGTCGCTATGGCAACTCAGTGCCTGTAGGAAAGAAAAGAAAAATGTGCTCCACGCTTCAGATTAAACAAGCATTGTTCAGACTTGAATTTTTATAGCACATATAATCTCACTCGTTTAGGGCGAGATCAATTTATCTACGGGTTACTTATAAATCATCAAAGCCTCTGCGGGCTATTATGCGAATATTTGTCTGTTTAGACAGCACACATGAAAACAATTCAAAATCGATTGCAAAATTTCTCCCTTTCTCAAAACGACTGGCCACTCCTTTGAGCGCCGTGCGTTTGGAATTCACTCGTGTGAAATCAAATAATGGCTGAGAATTATTTAAATAGCTATTTTAACATCCCACAGCCGGGAGATTTGAAAATATAGCTGAGTTTGTGAGTGGAACACGCACTTAACAAAACAGACTATACAGGCCTTGAATCAGAGCTCAAACGAGGGACACGCCCGTTCGCCTCTCACGCGCTTTAAAGCGACTTCATAATTATTTACTGCAGTTTCATTTCTTCTCAACAAACTCGAGTTAAACAAATACCCTCTCTTTCATTCAAACACTGTGTTTTACAAACAAGAATGCAATACCACAAATAACGCTTTTCCTGTATTTACTCAATTTTTCCGGATAAAAAGTGAGAAATACCCTATTGTCTCTGGTTTGATTTTCCGATTAATCCCTAAAATGCCCGCATCCTCCACCATTCTGTAATGCCAGTTTAATATAGAGCTATTATTTCAGCTCCGGGAATTATACATTAAATATTCAATATTGCTTGGTTAAAGTAATATTAATATTTAACTTATTTATACTGTATTAAGTGATCGTCCACGATCACTAACCTCAGCATATCAAATTCGAGCTTAGGTAGCTTTCTTTATGGCAATAAGGATAAAACTTGAAAATCACGTTCCAGAGACAATTCTTTATAAAATGAAACAAGGTTTATTCGTAATACTGCTATTCTAACATAAATGGATTAACTGATAATACACAAACATACACATGCATAAGGGATTTTGGTGAGTAAACTCCTAACTGTTAAAATTAGCCCTTTTAGCTATTTTAACGCTTGACTCGACCGGAAAAGATCACGACAGATGCCTTTGCTCTGTTACTGCTCTCAGATCAGATTTTACCAGTTCAATCAGCAATATAGATTTAGTTAAATGATACTTGCTTTGTTAATAAGCAGGCTGGATGTTGGTTTCGTTTTCTTCAAAATGGGTTGCTCTGGTCTTTTGTCTTCGGAGACCACGTGGGTTGGTTCGTGCTTCTTCGGGTGCTCTCGTGTGGAAACACGTGATATGTGGATGCTGCCGCGTGATGTCACAGAAAAGCGCTCCTATCGTCTGCAGGCGTTGAGTTCGTTGTTCTTTGATGTTATGCCTTCTATCCTTCGAATTCGACTAGATGGTTGGTTTAGTCGGTGTCAAGGCCAGAGTTCAGGTAGGCGCGAGCAGGAGAGAGCGAGTCCAGAGCGAGGAAGCACCAGAAAATTCTGGCGCTGTTCAAGAGATGTTCAAGAGAGTCAAGCCATGTTTTAGAAGCGTTTTGCGACTGGCGCGTTGTTTTAAACAGTCCAACTTGGCCCTGCCGGGCGGCTTGCCGAATCCGATTGTCCGTATGGGCGGAGCCCGCCCGTATCCAGGCTTTCTGGGGTTGATGTCCACGTGATCCAATATTTCATTCATTCCGTGGAATATACAACGTACATTATATATATGTTTAGTAACATATGATGCTAAAGTTTAACGGTCATCAATATAATTTGTTACATACGATGCCAGCTTTTTTAGAGACCAAACACTGCATTTTAACACACATTACAGTTTATGCCGTTTAAAGCATGATTAAAAATCATCATCCACATTGTCCTAAATAATTCACATTCGAAATCATCACATCAAGCCTCTGAGGAAGGAGTACACATTAATATCCATATATTTCTTTGTGTAGATAGTTGTAATAGTCATAATTGGAATAAATGTCAGGAATTCGGTTTTCCTTTGTCTGTCCGATGGAAAGAGTACTGCTTCGTGCTGGGAGAGGGAGGGGTGGAAATACCCTCTAGGAATGTAGACCCAAAGGCGTTGCCAACCATTAGTGCCTGGAGGAGACAGTCCCTAGGTCAAATAACCATCTCACTCTCTCCAGAGGGAAAGGTTGTGAGGAATAATTAATGTCTGTTGTTTTTGTTGAATTCTCTGTGTGTGTCTTAAGGTTGACATGGTGTTACAGTAGATTCTACAGCGTCTAGTACTTCAGCTTCATTCATCGCACCCAAAGAAAAACTGCAGTGCTTTACAACTATAGGACAGGAAGAGCTAAATAAACTTATCACTGCATCTAAACCAACAACATGTTTATTAGATCCTGTACCAACTAAACTATTGAAAGAGTTGTTACCTGTTGCAGAACAACCGCTTCTCAATATTATTAAGTCCTCGTTATCTTTAGGTCACGTCCCAAAACCATTTAAGCTGGCAGTTATTAAGCCTCTTATTAAGAAACCAAAATTAGATCCTTGTGAACTGGCAAATTACAGGCCCATTTCAAATCTTCCGTTTATGTCGAAAATATTAGAAAAAGTAGTGTCTGCTCAACTGTGCTCCTTTTTGCAAAAAAATGATATCTATGAAGAATTTCAGTCAGGTTTCAGGCCCGCCATAGCACAGAAACTGCACTTGTTAAAATTACAAATGACTTGCTTCTTGCGTCAGACAAAGGCTGCATCTCGTTGCTAGTTTTACTTGATCTTAGTGCTGCGTTCGACACTATAGATCATGACATACTGATAGATCGATTACAAAACTATACAGGTATTCAAGGGCAGGCTTTAAGATGGTTTAGATCCTACCTGTCCGATCGCTACCACTTTGTTTATTTAAACGGGGAGTCATCTCAATTATCACCAGTAAAGTATGGAGTACCACAAGGATCTGTCCTAGGTCCTCTATTATTTTCATTATACATGTTGCCCCTTGGTAATATTATTAGAAAATACGGGATTAGTTTCCATTGTTATGCTGATGACACTCAACTATATATCTCAACAAAACCAGATGAAACTTCTAAACTATCTAAGCTAACGGAGTGTGTTAAAAATATAAAAGATTGGATGACCAGTAATTTTCTCCTATAAGACCGAGATATTACTTATTGGACCTAAAGACAGTACACAGAATCTCTTGGATTACAATTTGCAACTAGACGGATGTAATGTTACTTCCTCTGCAGTTAAAAATCTGGGTGTTATATTAGACAGCAACCTATCTTTTGAAAATCATATTTCCAATGTTACAAAAACAGCATTCTTCCATCTTAGAAACATTTCCAAGCTACGGAACATGTTAAGTGTTTCTGATGCAGAAAAGTTAGTTCATGCATTCATGACCTCTAGACTAGACTATTGTAATGCACTGCTAGGTGGTTGCCCTGCATCTTCAATAAACAAGCTACAGATAGTACAAAATGCTGCGGCTAGAGTCCTTACCAGGTCAAGAAAATATGACCATATTACTCCAATTTTACAGTCTCTGCACTGGCTACCTATTAAGTTTCGTATCCGTTACAAAATATTATTACTTGCCTATAAGGCCCTAAATGATTTAGCTCCTGCGTACCTAACTAATCTTCTATCACGCTACAATCCAACCCGCGCTCCCTTAGGTCGCAAAACTCTGGACTCTTGGTAGTACCTAGGATAGCAAAGTCCACTAAAGGAGGTAGAACTTTTTCATATCTGGCTCCTAAACTCTGGAATAGCCTTCCTGATAACGTTCGGGGTTCAGACACACTCTCTGTTTAAATCTAGATTAAAGACGCATCTCTTTAGCCAAAGCATTCATATAATGCATCTCACAATCTTGTACTGCCAGTCTATCTGAACAAATGCACATTATTATGCTTTAGCTTGGGTTATACTGATAAACCTCTACAGCCCCTACAGCCGTCAGTGGAGTCTAGGACACATAGATGAGCCCCAGAGACAGATCTCCAGTGAGGACCTCGTCACCTAGACATCCATCGGGAAAGACCCTGGAACCAGTGGACCACTTACACTCTGACTTTGCTGCACTTACCACTTACACTCTGACTTTGCTGCAGTTGGAACAAACTACTGATTCGTCTGGCGGAGGGAACTGGCCCCGACTGAGCCTGGTTTCTCCCAAGGTTTTTCTCCATTCTGTCACCGATGGAGTTTTCGTTCACTTGCCGCTGTCGCCTCTGGCTTGCTCAGTTGGGGACACTTCATTTCCAGCACAATCATCGACTTGATTGCACAGATATTATAAACTGAACTAAGCTGGACAATGCCATTACTAAATTCAGTAATGAAATGCATTCAGCAGATAATTGAGTGTTAAATCCTGTCATTTTACGTTATTGACACAATTTTCCTATTTTGATATTGTGCAGTGCTTTGTTACAATTTGTATTGTTAAAAGCGCTATATAAATAAAGGTGACTTGACTTGACTTGGTAATGTTGTGGCAATTTCTTTCTAACAAACATCATCACTGAGTAAGAGACAACTCTGAGTCCAAATTGTAGTAATAAAGTATTTATTCCCTTGCAAGAGAAGATCCCTCGTCACTAACACACATGAGCGAGTCAGTGAGGAAAAAGAGATAAGGAGAAAGCAGTTTCAGTCTGTTTTTATAGTGGCCTTCAAGGCCTCTCTCTCCCCCCTACAGGAGGGATACCAGTTCGTTTACCTATTAATGGTTATACAGAAAGGGCAGGCAAATGCCCCCTGACCCCCAGGCTATAAGTTGTAAATGCCCTCATGATGACCCTTTAACCATCTGCTTTTCCTTACCTCTCCCATAGTAAATCACACAAAGAATGCTTTTCTAACTATGAGTGAGAAAACATATAATGCATACATCTTGAATATATGTTTCACTAAAGATTAATACATGTAAAGGAAAATTCCATCACAATTCCTCCTTTTTATCATTCTCTGATAACTGATTAATCAAACATAATAATAATAATAGTAAAATAATAATAAATACAAGTTCAAGCCATTACATCACACTTATACTCTTCATCTCTGATTTTCACATAAATGATCACTCTCCTTGAACCTGTGAAGTAAGTTTTTGAAAATTTGAAAATGCTTAGGCTGTTTTTGTTGGGACACACCCTAAATGTTTTAGCAAGCAAAGTAAAGACTTTATTCTATAGCCGGGCTGAATGGACAGGCACTGCTGTTGCACCCTCGGCCTAAACCGAACCCTCAGTCACCATAGTATAAACAAGGAAAAGTATAGTTCATAGTAGGAAATAAACATATCTTTACATATCAATCATTCTCAGGAAGAAAAATACAAATAAAATAAAAACATCATAACTCAATTACCCCTTTCACTGTAACTTCCGCTACTTGCATCATATTGTTGGTCATCAACATTAACATCATCATCCGGATAGACTGTCATTTTCACCAATTGAACAGACATTCCGACCTTAACCAGTCTCTGTACTAAGCTAGACACACATTGTATAATACATGGTATGCATAACAAAATTAGTACTACTATAACTATAATTGGCAACACAGTTTGAGCCAACCACATTCCCCAGCCCCCTTCGAGATTCATTATCCAGGTGAGCCATTGGTCGTTCGCTGGTTCAGGCTCCTGCACCGCCTCTCTCATGTGCTCAATCACATCAGTTAAGTTGTCACTGTGGTCTGGAATATTGAAACAACAAGATACTCCTAACATTTTACAAACCCCTCCATTTTCTGCGGTAAGTAAATCCAAGACTAAACGATTCTGAATAACTGCCTCTCTTAAATGTCTCATTTCATCATTTATCATCGATATAGCATTTTCAGTGGCATTTGCTATTGCTAGTACAGTCCATGCTAACCCATTCACTTTATTTATCGTTACTGTTGTTCCCACCCCTAGGAAAAGTGACCACCCCACATTTGCCCCAGGTGTCGTCCATGGATCAGATAATGTGTACCCTGAATAATGTTTCGGCAAAACCCCAGGCAAAATCTTAACATTTCTCTTTGCTCTTCCCCCCGGTGTCTTGTTTGGCAAATACACAGAAGTTCCCACATTTATCAAAGCTGGATAACAGCACCCTGACCACCCGTGTTTAGGTATACTGTGAAATGCTTTGTTCCCACATACCCACACTGCTGCTGGTGAAGTCTCATACGGCTTACCAAATGGACATGTGAAGCTGGTCTCTTTGTCGTTGATTGTCGCTGTGCAATTGTTCACTGTTCCGGTCTTATATGACTCTGACCCTGCAGTCAGACCATCCTGTTGTGAAAAGTCTCTGTTGATCTGAACAAATGCACACATCACCTTTCTCGTGTGTTACTCTAAGTGGTGGAATTACTATATCAGTGTTGTTATATCGCTTAACGTTTTCACAGCTGTCCTTCGGTCGTTTCGTCGGTGTCTTTCCATTCTCCAGATCAGCTACAGCTGAAAACACATCAGTCATTTGTTGTGGAATTAGACACTTTGTTACATTAGCTGTTGATAATGTCAGTGGGACAGCCTTCCAAGCGTGTGACATTTGCAGGCACAGCCAGCAGCTCATTGATATCTCCAATTCTTCTTTCTGTAGCATAGCCAGAGCACAGGCTTTGTTCCCCTGGCACTTCATCATGGCTTTCTGCACCTCAGGATTCCCCTGATCCTTTCTCGTGTCTCCGTTCTCCATCCACGCCATCTCGTCTCTTGTTTCTTGTCCCAACTCAGGTGCTACAAAAGGTTTTAACGTTGGAACTGCTTCATTTACAATAATGTCGATTTCTTCAAACCAGTCCTTTCCCTATGTCTAGCCCACAGTAGTACTTGCCTTGATCAGAAAGTCTTACTTGTGTTATCTCGACCGTCATCCCGAACCGATTGTTGCTCAATCTGTGGTGGGTAAATACCCTGAATCTCTTGTCGTTGCCCCACTTGTAGTTGGCGGCATATGCTTTCACGTTGCCCCACTTACATGGGTGTTCGCAGAAATAGAAGCCTGCGTAGTCCTCGCTGTCCCTCACAGTTTGGACAGTTCTTTTGATAGGGGTTGCAACTGAAACTCACATTGGATTCTTCCCGAACCGTCACTGTGCTCCCCTCGAGACCTCTCGCTGGTTCCACTGGTGCGAATGCATCTCTCCTAGCACGTTGTCGAGTTGTGTCATTCAGCTCTGTTGTCTCCGTCCCGCTGGTCTGATCTCCTGTTGGTAACACCTTCAGACCTGTTGTGAAGTGTAGTATTATCAAGCAAATTGTTACTGACAACAAAGTCATTATACATGTG
>CM050414.1:36693029-36810529 GCA_027564155.1 Gymnocypris eckloni scoliostomus
AAATGGTTCAGTGTAACTGATTCTGTCCCACATATTGCAGTATAAGTAGGAAAAAAATTGGGATGCAAAAGATTTAGGACCAATGATGAAAAAGGCAGAACAAAGCAAATGGGAACCAACAGAACATCCATTGATTTTCCATTCAGCTGATCAAGATTACATCAAAATTTTATGTGCAACAAGTTTGCTAGGAATTCCTCATGAAGTAGTTATCGGTCAAAAGAACAAAACGTCTCAGTTACGTATGTAACCCTCGTTCCCTGAAGGAGGGAACGGAGACGTCACGTCGGAGGACCGATGATTTGGGATCTCGCTTAGAGAGACCAATCCACTTTGAGTGTAAACTAAACGAGCCAATGCACATTGGCATGCGATTATTGCATCCATTTGCCGCTGATCACAGCGTGAGCATAAGTAGGCAGCAGGTGCAGCGCATATTCAGGTTTTCACTGAGGAGCCGAGCCAAGCCGGGGAACGGCCGCTCAGCGGTGGTACAGGAGCCATGGCGACGGGACATGACGTCTCCGTTCCCTCCTTCAGGGAACGAGGGTTACATACGTAAACGAGACGTTCCCTATCAGTCGGTCACTCTCGACGTCACGTCGGAGGACCGACGATTTGGAATCCCTACACAAAGGCCACGGATACTGCCCCTTCCAGTGTCCCGTGGAAGCCTCCTGTGCCCCTATTTTTTGGCGCAGGTTAGGGCTCCCACAAGAAGACCAGTTGCTGTTGCTATGGCACTACCCACTCAGTAGGACTGGATAACACTGGGAAAACGTACCCGTTCAGCTTAGAACAGGAACGCTGCGGAAGCTCCGACCTTCCAGAAGGAGGTTCAGAAGCAGATACACATATGGACAATATTCAGGTGCATATGGAAGATTGGAGGTGATTGTAACCCTCTTGGAAGTAGCAGGAAGTCTGCCAGGAAACACGGGCTCTAAGACTATACCGTGGAATTTACACATATGGGATCCAAAAGGTCTCTACATATGGACCCCAGCCCTCCCCCGGTTCTCACGGATTCTTCGAGTGAGGGCCTGGCACCGGACGCTCTGCTACGTCCAGCTGCCGAGGGGATGGAGGAGCTCGACAGGGTCTACAGTTGGACTCTCTGGAGCAGTTTTTAGCAAGCCGACCCGAAACCGGAGCCCCTCAGTGCTTCTACCCATTTGAGGTGAGAACACAGGAGGAAACCGGTTCCACACAATGGCTATAGAATCTAGCGAATGTGTTAGGGGTCGCCCAGCCCGCAGCCCTACAAATATCTGTCAGCGAGGCGCCATGAGCCAGCGCCCAGGAGGACGCCACTTATATAGTGAGCTCTCAACCTGAATGGGCAAGGCACACCTGTGCCTGATAAGCCAGGGTGATGGCATCCACTATCCAGTGGGCCATCCTCTGCTTGGAGACGGCATTATAGAGGGGGGCCGTGGAGGATTCAACCTTCTCGCTCCCCTAAGGAACCTGATGACCCAGTCATGCTTCCCCACCAACTTCCCATCCACGGGGTCGTGGTTGGCAGCAATCACAGCCACATAGACGTTAAGGATGGAGGGAGACAGCCTTCGCTCCAACCGTTGCTGCAAAAAGGACAGCACGACTCTGATCGGGCACTTCACGGGGTCTTCTCTGTGAGAAGAGCACCATTTGACGAACAGGTTCAACTTCAAGGCGTAAGCGTGTCTCGTAGACGGTGTTCTCGCCGAAATGATGGTGTAGACTCCCTCTTGGGGTAAGTCACCTAGAACCTCCGCGTCCTGTCCAGGGACCAAACATGAAGTTTCCAGAGGTCTGGATGCGGGTGCCACAAGGTGCCCCGTCTCTGAGTCAGTAGATCCTTCCTCAGAGGAATCTGCCAGGGAGGGGCTGTCACGAGGAGCATCAGCGGCTGTCACAAGGAGCATCAGCTCTGGGAACAAAGTCCGGGTGGGCCAGTATGGCGCCACGAGCAGGATCTGCTCCTCTTCCTCCCTGATCTTGCACAGTGTCTGTGAAGGCTCACTGGGGAAATGCACATGCGAAGGCCCTGCGGCCAGCTGTGTGCCAGTGCATCCATGCCAAGTGTTCCTTCGGTCAGGGAGTAAGACCACTGGCAGTGAGACGTCTCTAGGGAAGCGAACAGGTCTAGCTGTGCGAGTCCGAAACGTCTCCAAATTAGCTGGACCGTCTGGGGATGGAGTCTCCACTCTCCAGGGAGTGCAGCTCGTGACAGCTCGTCAGCTGTCTGGTTGAGCAAGCCCAGAATTTGAATGGCGCGAAGCGACCTCAGATGCTTCCGACTCCAGAGGAGGAGGTGGCGGGCGTGTTGCGACATGCGACAGGAGCGTAGACCACCTTGTCGGTTGATGTACGCGACGGTTGCAGTGCTGTCTGTACGGACCAGTACGTGCTCGCCTCGTAAGTGTCTCTTGAGGCGGTTCAAGGCTAGGTGTACTGCCAGCAACTCTAGGCAGTTGATGTGCCAGTGCAGTTGGGGACCCATCCAAACCCCCGACACTGCAAGCCCGTTGAACGTGGCCCCCCAGCCCTTGGCGGAGGCACCCGTGTAAACCACAGTGTGCCTGGAGACCTGTTCCAGGGGCACTCCTGCCCAATGGAATGAAAGGTCTGACTATGGGGTGAAGGTTTGGCGGCAGGCTGGAGTGACTTGGACATGGAAGTACGGGTCTTTCAGGTCGAATGCTGCAGACCGAACTTGGGGACGAAAGCATCCGAAGATGCGGTTCTGCATGAGCATCTTGAAAGGAGGTTTATGAAAGGCCCAGTTCAAGATGCGCAGACCCAAGTTCGTGGTAGTAACCCACCGCTTTTCTTGGGCACAATGATGTAAGGGCTGAAAAACCCTGCCTTCATATCGGCTGGAGGGACCGGTTCCAGCACGTCCTTCGCCAGTAGGACAGTGATTCCTCTCACAAGACATGGGCATCGGCTGCCTTCACTGCTGTGAGGTGGATGCCCCTGAACTTGGGAGGACGCCGGGCGAACTGAATCGCATAGCCGAGTCAGATGGTCCTTAGGAGCCAGCGAGACGACTGGGCAGCTCCCCGGCACCCAGACACCGTACAAGCGCAACCATCGGGACCACCGACGTACCCGCGGTAGGGCAGCGAGGTGGAATGCAGGGATCTGGCCCATAGCAGACCGAGGAGGGGTCTGAATGTGCGGTGCACGTTTACCTGCTTCCATAATTTGGCAGAGGGTGCGTGAGTAGCCTTTGATGACGCTCTCGAACCGCCCACTGCTGCCTGCTGGCGAGAGGGAGGATGAGTGGGGTCCGAATTTGATCCGTCCATGACTCTCCATGCCCTCTTGGGACCCAGAGACAGAGACAACCGCTTCCTGACGAGATTTTTGAAACAACAGATTATCCACCCGGCTCTCCTCCGGGGGAGGGAGAGATGAACTTACCCTCTCCCGAAGCAGTTCCTTCTCTCTCTGGGTCACCCGTCCCGAGGCCTTTTGCTCCTCCGCTGCCAGGAAGTGAATTGTATGTGTAAGGAAAACGCATATGTATGAAATGTGTTGAACATGCCTATAGGAGACACTATTTAAGGAGGACACTAAATACATTCGGAAGATCCTTCCTGCAGGAAGGTCTCGGCTTTATTTCTCTGTTTGAAATAAAGTCTATATTCTGGCATCAAAACCTCAAGATTTCAAGAGTGATTCTTCATAGAAAAGGCAGAAGCCACCACACTATTCCTTTCCTCTTTGACTTTTGGCACTGCAAATAGTCTAAGATATGATATGTGCATAACAATCATTGACAATTTACCTATTAATATGTGTCCCTCTCACTCTGTGCATAAGAAATGCAAGAAAGGAGGTTGTCTAATATTGAGACCATGAGAAGAAGAAGAAAACCAACAAAAGCTGGGTGAGCACTGGACACACTTTTCAGTTTTGAATCCCCAATTTTTGGTGCTTTACAGAGCACCAACAGTATGTTTCATACACTGAAGTGAAGAGTTTGATGGGCAGTTTTAGTTTTGCACTATCAGCGATTAGGTCCCAACTAATGATCTACAGTTTAAATCCACCTGTTGTTTTTCTACGGTCTACTCTATGCACACAACGTTTCTTAGGTAAGACGGCAACCAAAAAGTATATCAAAATGTTAAATATACCAAATGTTAAATATAAACTGTAATAACTATTTCATAAAAAAGTGTCCTAAAAAATATTCATGATGTAGTACATTGTTCAGAATTGTGCTATGATATTTTGTATTTTTGGGCCTTTGTCTCTGGCGTAAAGAGGGCGTATCAAGCTCAGTGATGGACCTGCATTGTTTAGTGGGGAAACTATGTTAAATGGTAAAAAGGTTAGTTGTGTGTTAGCTATTATAAAGTGTCACTCAACCAAATAAATTATAACTGAGGTAACTGGTAACTGGCAGGGTGAAGATTCAAACAAGAGGCAAACCAACCATAGTGCCTTTGATAAAAACTGCAACTGAAAATACTGAGCAAGCAGTTATTTAGCAGATGCGTTCATCCAAAATAACTAACAGTACACTCATTCCAAGTCCCCCATCTGAGGTCAAGTGCCTTGTATGAGGTTTCTGTACATATTCCCTGTAATGAGGAACTGAAAGTGCTATTACACAAAATACCCTGTCATGTGGTCATTCACGCATTGTTTGAAAGTGATTATAATAAGGGGGGTGTTTTGGATCCTCACTAGGAGTAAGTTGCAGTAAGTAACTGCAAGGGTTGTTCTCATGATGCTATATCAGAAATCGGATAGTTCTGAAGAAATCATGAATATGGACATGGAATATGAACAGAGGAAGACATTTCGCAAAGGTTTGCTAGATTTATGATACAAAACTGTATTTGGTACACAAAACATGAAACTGTTTTTGTGTTATATATGAGAGAAAGAGAGTTTTAATTGTACCTTTACATTACAAACATTTCTTCTTCAGTATTTTTGTCTTGTTTTCTAGTACCAATGTCTACAAATTTGTAGATCAAGATATTTACTTACAAGCATAAGAACATAAGAAAACAAGTCTCTGAAAAGTGCATAAAAATGAAGTGACTTAAAAATTAATCGAATAAACTAGCTTTTCATTTAAGTTAAGTTTATTTATTTTACCACACTGGCATATTTTCTTTGTTTTAAGCATAAACTCATGTCATTTTCATATTTTTCCCCCCCATAAAACTAGACATCATACCGAATCTTATGCCATTTTGCTTCATGTTTAGATATTTGTTCTGGAAATCAAGAAAAACAAATTGAGGAAGGACCTCATTTTCACTGTTATGTTTGTGAGCACTTTATAATCACTTCGTTGATTAAAAAACAAATTTGAAAATCATTGAATGCTTAACAAAATAATAAACATTAACATAGTTACAATTATTAAGACTTTATTTATATTTTGAATGTATATTAAATATTGATCTGAACATCGTGCTTATTAATGACTAATGTGTTTAAAGCCTTGTTTACCTTGCAAGAACAGAGCAGATGTAGCCTTGAAGTGTTTCTTAAAACATTATATTGCATATGAGTATATTCCTTTGGGTGATGCATATGACAAATATTTGTCACAAATGTCACATTTTCTAGTGAAAGAATTGTTCATTTCTTGTGGTGTTTTGTTATTTTTGCAGATCGTTGGAGCAGACAAACTGGCATCCTTGTGATTCTGGGAGTCTGCATGATTGTTTTCATGACGATGACTTTTGTAATCTGTGAGTTGATTAATCAGCATACAATCTTTATGTGTTATTCTTTAAAAACATTTAGATAGCTGTAATGCAAAAAAAAAAAAAAAAGAAATGTCTAGGTTACGTTCGTAACCCCCGTTCCCTGATGGGAAGACATAACGGAGACATAACGGAGACGTTATGTTGTGACGACATAGGGGATTTACCTGGAAGCCCCGATCATCTCTGACTTTAAGAGAAAATGCCAATGAAATTGGCTAGTGGATTTTGCATACCTGAGCCACTCCCCGTGCATACAGGTATAAAAGGGCGATTGGTACGCCAAGGCGAAGGCCTCCACCATCCAGTGGGCCAACCTCTGTTTGGAGACAGCCTTCCCTTTCTGCTGACCTCCGTGGCAGACAAAGAGCTGCTCAGAGTTTCTGAAGCTCTGGGTGCGGTCCACGTATATGCGCAATGCTCTTACGGGACACAGAAACGCTAAGGCTGGATCTGCCTCCTCCGAGGGCAGTGCTTGCAGGTTTACCACCTGATCGCAGAAGGGCGTGGTTGGAACCTTGGGCACATATCCAGGCCGGGGTCTCAAGAAAACGTGAGAGTAGACCGGCCCGAACACAAGGCACTCTTCGCTTACCGAAAATGCTCGGAGGTCCCCAACCTTCTTGATGGAAGTGAGCGCGGTCAGGAGCGCTGTCTTAGCAGACAGGAATTTCAGCTCGACTGAGTCCAGCGGCTCAAAGGGGCCTCTCTGAAGTTCAGCCAGGATGATAGAGAGGTCCCAAAAGGGCACAAGGGGTGGCCTGGAGGGGTTCATCCTCCTGGCACCCTTCAGGAACCTCACGATGAGATCATGCTTTCCCAGGGACCGGCCATCCACTGCATCGTGGTGGGCCCCAGCCCATGCTGGAGGCATCTGTTGTGACAACAGTATGCCGGGACACTTGTTCTAGGGGCACCACTGCCTGTAGAAAGGCAAGGTCTTTCCAGGGGCTGAGGGACCCACTACGCACTCGCAGTGTACCGCGGTGCCATGCCCACCTCGGGACCCGGGAGTGTAGCCAGTGCTGAAGTGGTCTCATATGAAGCAATCCGAGCGGCGTGACTGCAGCTGCGGAAGCCATATGCCCAGGAGCCTCTGAAATTGTTTCAGTGGTACCACATTCCTGCCTCTGAAGGAACTCAGGCAGTTCAGCACTGCTTGGGCACGTTCCTCCATGAGGCGTGCCGTCATACTCACCGAGTCTAACTCCACACCGAGAAAAGAGATTCTCTGCACAGGGGAGAGCTTGCACTTTTCACAGTTGACCCCGAAGCCCCCACTGGCTGAGGTGCCAAAGCACCAAGTCCCTGTGATCGCACAACTGCTCTCTGGATTGGGCCAAGATAGGCCAATCGTCGAGGTAGTTGGGGACCCTGGCGCCCACTTCCGAGCGGGTAAGGCGCCTCACGACCTTCATAAAGGCATGGGGAGACAGGGAGAGCCCAAGGGGAGGACCCTGTACTCGAACGCAAACCGTAGGAACGGTCTGTGTCACAGAAGGATCGAAACATGAATGTAAGCGTTCTTCAGAACGATCGCTGCTAACCAATTCTGGGGCTGGATGCATTTGATAATGCACCTGCGCGTCAGCATCTTGAACGGGAGCTTGTGCAAAGCCCGGTTCAAGACTCGCCGATCCAGGATTAGTTGTTGACCACCTTTCTTGAGTACGATGAGGTAAGGGTTGTGAAACCCCTGCCTTATCTCGGCTGGAGGGACCGGCTCGATTGCATCCTTTGCCGGGAGGACAGCAATCTCCTCGCGCAAGACAGGGGCGTTCTGGACAGCCACCGACGTTTAGAGAAAGCCGTTGAACTTGGGAGGTCGCCTGTCGAACTGAATCGCGTAGCCGAGTCGAATTGTGCGCGTGAGCCAGCGAGACAGGCTGGGCAGAATGAGCCATGCCTCCAGATGCTGTGCAAGCGGCTCCAACGAAACAATTGACGTACCGGTGGTGGTGCAGCGAAAGGGAGTAGGGGTGGATGGTACAGAAGGCGGTGTGCTCTGAGGCATCCTCACCGAACTCCCTGGGTCCCAAACGGATATATGTGGATATATGCCCGCGTCAAGGCCGCGTCGTCGACTTCCTGGATGACTTGGGGCCTGGCTGGGACACGGGGGGCGCTGCTTTCCTGTGAGAGGCTCGACGCGCCGGCCTAGGTGTCGATTCAGCCTGGGGCGGAGCAGCTCTGGAGGATGCAGGAATGCGCCCACGGCGACGGGCAGACTGAGGCCTGGCCCCGGGGGTAGCGGTGGATGGTGCATCACGCTGGGGCAGGATGTGCTGGATTGCCTCTGTCTGCTGCTGTACCGCTGAGAACTGCTGGGCAAAGCCCTCAACGGTGTCGCCGAACAGCCCCGCCTGGGAGATGGGGGCGTCGAGAAAGTGTGCCTTGTCGACGTCCTTCATCTCTGCCAGGTTGAGCCAGAGATGGCACTCCTGGACCACCATGGTGGACATCGCCTTCCCGAGGGACCGCGCTGTGACTTTCGTCGCTCGTAGAGCGAAGTACCCTCATGCACCTGTTTGAGTGCCTTGGCTTGGTGAACCTGCAGGATAGCCATGGCATGCAGGGCAGAGGCTGCCTGGCCCACAGCATTATAAGCTTTGGCCGCGAGGGCGGCTGTGAGCTTACAGGCTTTGGACGGGAGGCTCGGACGGTTCCTCCAAGTGGCGGCGTTTGTGTCCGCTCTCTCCACCTGGGGAATGCCCGCGTACCCCCTGGCAGCCCCGCCGTCGAGGGTAGTGAGGACGGAGGAGACGGACGAGTGGCTTCTGGCCGTGAAAGGGGCCATCCACGACTCCGTCAGCTCCTCATGCACCTCCGGGAAAAAAGGCACCGGAGCAGAGCGCGGTTGTGAGCCGTGCCCCGCTCCGAGAAACCAATTATCCAGCCGCGAGGGCTCGGGACTGGGCGGTCTGTTGACCTCCAGCCCGATACTCATGGCTGCCCGGGCAAGCATGGCCGTCAGCTCTGGGTCCGGTACGGCAGTGGTGACAACACCCGAGGGGGGCATCCCCACCTCACCTTCATCCTCAGAGGACGTGAACCCATCCCTCGATCGACATCCTATCCACGGATGGCGCACCGAATGAAATGCTGGGCGCCCCGTGGGACGGACCAGCGAAATCACCCGGGAACCAGAGGGGATGTTCGCTGCGTGAGGTGTAAGAGGTCCGTGGGGGCGTGCCCAGCGGAGATGCTCTTACTGTCACCCTCAGATCTCCCAGAGCGCCAGCCGGCCATCCTCTGCTCGAGCCAGAGAGACCAGCACGGGTGGCAGCAGAGGGTGCCAATCCTTTCAGAAAGGAAAAGCGAGATCGCAGCGAAATCATGCTCATATGCCCACAACAGGCACATGAGTCATCCACGAACACATCTTCAGTGTGTTGGAAGCCCAGACACTGAAGACAACGATCGTGTCCATCATCCGCGGACAGGGAACGATTGCAACCAGAAGGACACGGACGAAACGGCATCTTGAAAAAGACGCGATCGTCCGTGATTTGCTCTTTTAGAATTTGCTCTTTTAGTTGAAGTGCCCAGGGGAATCGCTGATGAGAGGGACTCCGCTGATCGCACCGTTACGCCAACCAGGAACAAATAAGAGATGAAAGGCTTTGTGGAGATCAGCACACTTCTCATCCACTCGGCTCCGAAGCAAAAATCTAATGAGTGGATGCACCTGTCGCCCTTTTATACCTGTATGCACGGGGAGTGGCTAAGGTATGCAAAATCCACTAGCCAATTTCATTGGTGTTTTCTCTTAAAGTCAGAGATGATCGGGGCTTCCAGGTAAATCCCCTATGTCATCACGACATAACTCGTAGTGACCGATAGGTAGGGAACTGGATACTGTAATGAGTATTTATACACAATGGTAATGGTATACATACTACCTTGAAAAAGTTGAAATGATGCTGATTAGAAAAAATAACTTTGCTTTTGGTCATAGTTTTGCATCAACAAAAAACGTTCTCGATGCTGGAGAGTTGGATGAACAGTCACAGTTCCAATTTAACTTCAATCAAACCTGATCTTCAGAATTCAGGTGAGAACTTAAAGCAACAGTTCACACAAAAATGAAAATGTGCTGAATTTACTCATCCTCAGGCCATCCAAGATGTAGAGGAGTTTGTTTTGTCATCAAAACATCATTGCTCACCAATGGATCCTCTGCAGTGAATGGGTGCTGTCATAATGAGAGTCCAAACAGCTGACAAAAACATCACAATAATCCACAAGTAATCCACACCACTACAGTCCATAAATTAACATCTGGAGAAGCCAAAACTGCAAACCGTTGCTTCCAACTTAAATGCAGAGGTGGAAAGCCCAGGTTCAGAAAGTAAAAGTCCTCCTCAGTATTTTGTTCCAATCACCTGGATTTGCTAATTAACACAGTTTGTCAGCCAGGAGGTAGAACTAATTAGTGCAATCAGCTGGCTGAGTTCATGAGTGGAATAAACATAATCGGAGGACTTTTACTTTCTGGCCCCTGGACTTTCCACCTCTGCTAAAATGCAAGACTTTTATTCAAAATAATGGATGATGATGAGATGTTTTTATCAGCTGTTTGGACTCTCATTCTGACGGCACCCATTCACTGCAGAGGATCCATTAATGAGCAAGTGATGGAATCTACATTTCTATAAATCTGTTCTGATGAAGAAACAAACTTGCCTACACCTTTCATTTTTGGGTGAAGTATTCCTTAGATCCTTTTTTCCAAGCACTACATACTTACTCATATTTGAACTTGTACATTTCCAGAACAAGCAATGACTAATAACTAATAAAGACGTTGATGACCAATCTTTCCTCTTCACTGAGTTCAATCATGTCCAAACAAGAGGAGAGCCTACAAAAGCTGGGTGAGATTTCACATTTGTGTTATTATGTACATTTACACTTTCAGAAACCAACACGAGAATATGAGTTGTTTAAATAAATCAAACCTTTTATCTCAACAGAACGTCAGAATGCGTCACAGACTGAAGTAAAGAATTTGATGGTCGGTTTGAGTTCTGCAGTATCAGCGCTGACATCCAAGCTGAATGAAGCAGGTCTGCAAATCTTTTCATTTAAATCTTTTCA
Source organism: Gymnocypris eckloni scoliostomus (assembly GCA_027564155.1). Lineage (NCBI taxonomy): Eukaryota > Metazoa > Chordata > Actinopteri > Cypriniformes > Cyprinidae > Gymnocypris > Gymnocypris eckloni. The sequence goes on from CM050414.1 coordinate 36,703,859, forward strand.
AAGATCTTTATTGTTTAACAATCGAATGTAATTTTTTCCTTTCACAGTTGGCAACCTGGACCAGAAACAGACTGAAGCAAATACATTACTAGACAGTTTGAGCTCATCTGTTACTTCTCTGCAGTCTGATCAACAAAACAAGCAACACGACTTTGGTAAGAGAGAAACGTGAAAAATGAATGTGTACTTAAATATGTTTTTGTATTGGATATGTTTTAAAAACGATTATTTCTGCACTCAGGAAACTCAAGGAAAGTAATAGGTCATACATATATCTAGTGAACATGATTCATCTGGATGCATGTGAGCTCAGAAAGCTAAATCCTAAATTGAGCCGCATTCAAATCTCAGCATTGTTTTCTGACTGATTAGAAAGCTGTTTGAATATAATTCCAAGGAATATCATTTGCAAGGAATAAAAAAAGTACAAAATATTAACATAAAAAATTCAGTGAATTAAGTGGATATAGTAAAAAGGGGATTCTTTAACATTATACAATAAGATTTAAATGTTTACATTAGCTACATGAAATAACAATGAACAATACTTCTACAGCATTTATTAATATAAGATAATGTAAATCTCATCATTTACTGATGCATTTTTAAGATCAAAAGTTGCATCTGTTAATATTAGTGCATGCACTGTGAATTAACAATAACATGAACAGCTTAATAAATGCTGTAAATATATATGTATTATTTACTCATTAATAGTTCATGTTGGTTAATACAATAACTAATGTGAAAAAATAAGAGCTCACAGTAAAGTTTAAAGAACACAGTATGCAAAAATTGCTATGTGGATGTTAATATAATACAACTGATTATGTTTTAATGTTATGTTTTTTATATATTTTCTCATTTATCAAGTCTTTATTGCACTGCACACAGTGATTTTATTAATACTCTGTATTTGTGGCTTGTGTCTCATGTTAAAGAGTCTCTGTCGAGCTCGTTAAGGGACCTGAAGAGTTCAGTTTCAGATCTCACCTCTTCTTTCACATCTCTTTCTTCTCATCTATCAGTCACCAGTGAGTAGACCTTACATTATATGTGAAATACAGCCCTCGGTTCAATAACAGTCCAGTAAACATGCACACTTCTTGTTCAGAGTGCAGAATGTTTCACAAACTGATGTGAAGAGTTTAATGAACAGTTTGAGTTCTTCAGTGTCAGTAATGATGCTGGTCTTTTAATAACTTCCATAAATATTATTATCTGTGGATTTTTTAACTTTTTCTTCCCAGTTAACAAGCAGGACCAGATACAGAATGAAACAGAAAGATCACTGGACAGTTTGAAGTCGTCTATACAGACTGATCAACAAAACAAACAACATAACTTAGGTAAAAACATTTAAAAAGCTATTGAAATATAGAAGCATGAATACATAAGTGTGCACAGAATAATGGGTTTATAATTGTTTTATGCAAATAAAAATCACTGTAATCTCCTATGTGCACAGTAATCTTGCTGATACTTTATTCATGGCTTGTGTCTCATGTTAAAGAGTCTCTGTCGAGCTCACTGAGGGACCTGAAGAGTTCAGTTTCAGATCTCACCTCTTCTTTCACATCTCTTTCTTCTCAACTATCAGTCACCAGTGAGTAGACCTTACATTATATGTGCAATACAGCACTTGGTTCAAAAACACTATAGTCAGGGTGTGAATTAAGAGTGAGGTGGTTTGAACCCCTCCATCAAAACAGAACTTGAACTAAGTCAATGTATTTCAAAATTAGTTTTATTAGTTCTGTTTGAATGAAACGAGCTTTGAAGGAATAGTTAACCTACAAATGCAACTGAAAATTTACTCACCAAGATGTAGAGGAGTTTCTTTCTTCATCAGATTTGGAGAAATTAAGCATTACATCACTTGCTCAGCAATGGATGCTCTGCAGTGAATGGGTGCCGTCAGAATGAGAGTCCAAACAGCTGATAAAAACATCACAATAATCCACACCACTCCAGTCCATCAGTTAACATCTTATGAAGCCAAAAGCTGTGTCTTAGTAAGAAACAAATCCATTATTATGACATTTTTTAATTCAAACCATCACTTTTGACCATAATCCAATTATATTGAATTCTCCAGAGAAAAAGTAATCTCCTCTCATCAGGATCAGGAGAGAAATCACAGATCAAGCATCATTTAAAAGCATAAACAGTCTAAAGGCCGATAAAGACATAGTTCTAAAAATCGTTCTCAATATTAAAGAATAGCAGAGTCCACACCACGACTATAACAATAAAGGCACAGAGAAAAGATATCGTTGGAATCACTTTCAGAAGGACTTTTTTTCCAGCTGATGAATGATACAAACAGAATCCATCCTGCTACAAGGAGCTCAAGAATTTAACGCATCAGACGCGCGTGCGCTTAGAGTAAACAGACGATATCATTCACTGGTGTGGGCACTAATATCATTATCTTTATAGTAATGATCCTCCTTGGTGTGAACGGGCCTTAAAGGGATAGTTCACCCAAAAATGACAATTCTGTCATCATTTATTCACCCTCAAGTAGTTCCAAACCTGTATGAATTTCTTTGTTCTGCTGAACACAAAGGAAGTTATTCTGAAGAATGTGAGAAACAGAGCAGTTATGGGGCACCATTGACTCCAATAGTATTGTTTTTTCCTTCTATGGAAGTCAATGGTGCCCCAAAACAGCCTGGTTACAATCTTTTTCAAAATATCTTCTTTTGTGTTCAGCAGAACAAACACATTCATAGAGGTTTGGAACTACTTGAGGGTGAATAAATGATGACAGAATTGTCATTTTTGGGTGAACTATCCCTTTAAGAGAATAGGGACAACCCTTTTTGAGCGTTTTTCCTGTCTTAAACTAGCAAGTGTTTTCAGACACTCCCTGAGTGCACCCTGCACCATGCGCTTTAGACTATGCGCTTAGATCGTTAAAATAGGGCCCTAAAACTGTTACAAAAATATGTGGGTGGATTTTGATGTGAGAGACAACAGGGAATGGACTTTTTATCCGGAGGAAGCATTATTAATGGACTCGTATTTTATGCAGAAGCAACAGTTTGAAGTTAAAAACATGTTAAAGGTGGATTTGTTTCTTACAAACATGCAGCTTTTTAATTTTACAAGACATTAATTAATGAACAGTGGTGTGGATTACTTGTGGATTGTAGTGAGGTTTTTATCAGCTCATTCTGACGGCACCCATTCACTGCAGAGGATCCATTGCTGAGCAAGTAATGTAAGGCAAGAAACAAACTCATCTACATTTTAGATGACTTGATGGTGAGTACATTTTCTGCAAATGGTAATAATTTAGGCAAAATATTCCTTTAAAATGAGTCATGGTAACAGCATTAAATGACCTGCTTTATTAACATCTGCGGGACACACTTCTTTCCCGCAGTGCGACAGCAGGATGTGAAAAGCTTGATGAACGGTTTGAATTTTACAGTATCGGCACTGGCATCTACACTAAAGGATGCAGGTGTGGAAATATTTTCACCTTATTCATATTATCTGTATATTGAAGGACACAACTTGTACAACAGCATCCTTTTCTCCCAGTTAAAAAGCAGGAGCAGAAACAGGTGGAAACGGACCGATCACTGGACAGTTTGAAGTCGTTTGTACAGTCTGATCAACAAAACAAACAACGTGACTTGGGTGAGACACAAACATAAAATCACACCGCAAAAGGTTTACAGTAAGCTCCTATTAATGTTAGTTAATGTATTGGTCATTACATTTGTTACAGTATTTATTCATCTTTGTTATCATTAGTTAATAAAATATATATGTTAGCTTTGGTTCCTTAAATAATATTAAAAGAGACAACTTTTGATATTAATAATAATGCATTAGTAAGAGTTGACATTTAGTTTATCAAATGCTTTAGATGTATTTTAATGGTTAGTAGCACATGCAAAAGTATGCATTTAATTAATATTAGCAAATAACCCCCTATTGGAAAATGTTACCTATAACTCAAGCCAGTCTCATAAATCATACAGCTTTTGTCTCATGTTAAAGAGTCTCTGAAGAGCTCAATGAGTGACCTGAAGAGTTCAGTGTCCAATCTCACTTCATCTGTCGCATCTCTTTCCTCAAAACAACAAACCTCTGGTGAGTTATACATTCACTATACAGTAGAGTGCTCAATACTGCAATTATTGCAACGGTATTGCAAAAAATATTGCAATGTTGTACTTAATATTGCAATATTCCCATCATATATTGCAACTCAATCTATTGATCTTATGTGTTTGAAATTACTTCTTAGTTGAATATAAAGACATGATTTCAGGAATATAATCCTTGTCAGAGTATAGGGACATTAGAGTTGAAGTTATTTTGAATATACTGAATTGGATTGAAATTAAAATCTGTTTAAAAAGGCCTGCTGTGTTTCCGTTTTGTGTTCGATCAGAGGAAAGAGTCATGAACGCTCTGAAGGAGCTGATAACTAATATGAGCGCCAAAACAGCAGGTATTTAGCACTAATTTCTGTGATTAAATGTGCTTCCCCTTACTTTACCTTGTGCATATTAAGTATAACCAAAATAGCCATAAGCATATGCTGCCATGACTTCTCAATCATTTTTTTACAGTGTATATTCTCTCCTCTCTTATATTTGTCATCTTCTCTCTCTGACACAGACGTCTGTGGCCAACTGTAAATCTGGCTGGATCTTGTACAAAAGCAGCTGTTTCTTGTTCTCTAGTAATACATTAAAATGGTCTGAGGCACAAATTTACTGCAAAGCGCAGGGTGCCTTACTCCTGAAAATACAAGAGGATGACAAGGAGGGTGTGTAATATCATACACATAGTATAATATGAATTGTCCATATTTTTCTTCTTTCTCATGTCCTGTCCCAGGCCTTTCTGAACAAGCATACCATGTCCACAGACTACTGGGTGGGTCTAACGGATCAGACCACAGGCCAGTGGAGATACCTCATGAACAAAGAGTGAGCTGATTTATAATTTATTATAACAATCTTAGTTAAAATTAAATCAGCATATCAGAATGATTTCTGAAGATCATGTTTGAAATTATATTTCACAATATTGCTCTTTTTTTACTGTATTTTTGATGGTGAGCAGAAGAGACTTCTTCTAGAAAGAAAAATCTCAATACTTGCAAACAGTTGACCACCAGTGTATTTATTATTATACATAATTTACTCATCACACATACTTATTTTCATTTCAAATTTGCACATGTCAGACCTGTACACACATAATTGTCTGTATTGTATATTGTGTTTTTGTACATTGCCTATTTGTATGTTGTTCTTTTGTTGTCTGTGTCCTGTTCTGTCACTATAACAAATTCATCGTATGTGTAAACATACCAGGCAATAAAGCTCATTCTCATTCTCGTTTATTACTCTGTGAGGTCATGCATAAATTCTGGCCTTAAGATGGCACTAAAGTTTTATGTTTATATCCATAAGTTTTCCCTAATATAATGGTCGCATATTTTTCCATTTCACAGGACGTGTTCTTTAATATTTGGCATCTGTGGTTCCCCTCCGGGAACATCGAGCTGCGTCGGAACGCTAGGGGAACGCCATCAGCGATGTCCAGCTCTGAATCATAAGTGTAATCAGTCAAAATTGACAGCCAGACGTCAGGTGCGGGTGACGTCACGACCAGGATGCTTAAAAGCCCGTGATGTGCAGCCGGCGCCAGCTTTTTGTCATTCAGCAAAGCTCTCTGTGTGTGTCAGTCATTGTCTGTAGATCTGTTATTATCCAGTGAGGAAATAAGAAAGTTTGTTCTAAAAGGCAGGCAAAGAAAGATTAGTACAGACATGTCGAAGGCAACCTTTAAATCTAAGAGGGCGAGTGGTTCACAGTACAGGACGGTGTGTGACTCCCTGCCCTCGCTTCATCACGGCGGGGATACACACAGTCTGTGCGTGGTCTGCTTGGGGGCGGCACGCGGAGTCGGCTTTTGAGGAAGCCGGCTGCCCGCAGTGAGCGGCTTCCCATTCACACGCGCTCCCGGAGAGCTCTCTTCGAGGAGGGAGTTTTCGCGGCGCTCGTGCTGGCCCGCCTCCGCTGAGGCGGAGCGGTGGCTGCACTCGTGGGGCTCGCAATTGGATTTGGCAGAGGGATTAGAGGCGGCTAAACCCCTATCTCTGTCCTCACCTGCCAGATCCACTGCCCGTTCTCTGGGTTCGGAAGCCCGTACTGCGGTTTCTTCCCTCAGAGGGCGGGGCCAGTGTTCACCTATCTCCCTCCGAGGAGGAAGATGTGGAGAGCACTGGTTTTTCGCCCACTCTATCCCACAATACGAGGAGTTATTAGAGGTAGTTACTCGTGCGGTTGCCAAGTTAAATATTAATTGGCCGCCGATGATCGAACTGAAGAGCAGCGGTAAGCTAGATGAACGCTTTCTGCATAGTAAGTCACTACCTCTACGCCGGAGCCTGCCTTTCTTTCCCGATCTTCACACTGAGGTGTCGAGATCGTGGAAAAATCCCTTTTCTTCACGCCTATTTATCCCCGCCTCTGATTATTATGGTAATGTGGCGGGGTTAAGTGAGTGTGGTTACAGAGCGATGCCCGGGTTGAACAGGCGCTTGCGAGCTATCTGGCACCCGGTGCGGCATCGTCTCTGAAGGCTCCGGTCTTGCCCACCAAGCCGCTGCGTGGGTCATCAGCGCTGTTGGGCAAGGGGTACGCGGCAGCAGGTCAGGCAGGTGCATGCCTTCACACTATGGCTGTGCTTCAGGCATATCAAGCAGACCTGCTGAAAGAGCTAGATGAGGGCGAGCAAATCAGTTCAAGTGATGTAGGAGAACTGAGGAGAACCGCTGATTTAGCTCTCCGCGCCACTAAGGAGACCGCCCGTGCCATTGGGCGGTCTATGGCAGGCGCACCGACAACACAGCTGTGGTTTCTTATATCAACCACCAGGGAGGTCTGCGTTCGCGCCCCTTATGCAAGCTGGCGCACCAGATCCTTGTGTGGTCCCAGGACAAGTTCCTCTCGCTGAGAGCGGTCTATATTCCTGGGCATCTCAATATAGGAGCAGACATCCTGTCGAGACAGGGGCCGAGGCCCGGGGAATGGAGGCTTCACCCCGAGGTGGTGAAGCAGATTTGGAGAGTTTTTGGCCAGGCACAGGTGGATCTGTTTGCGACTCGTCAGACATCGCACTGTCCCCTCTGGTACTCTCTGACTCATCCGGCTCCGCTGGGGCTGGATGCTATGGTACAGACGTGGCCGAGGCTTCGTCTGTACGCCTTTCCCCCGATCGCTCTGCTCCCGGGAGTTCTAGAGAGAGTGCGCCGGGACGAGGTCCGGCTGTTGCTAGTAGCCCCGTTCTGGCCGGGCCGAGTATGGTTCTCGGACCTGATTTCTCTCCTCGACGGCTCCCCATGGGAGATTCCAGTCAGAGAGATCTCCTCTCCTGCCGGAGCGGAGGGCATGATCTTTCACCCGCCCGGAGTTATGGAAGCTGTGGGCGTGGCCCTGAGGCGCGACTCATAGCGTCAGGTCTCTCAACCGAGGTTGTTGAGACCATTCTCCAATCTAGAGCTCCCTCAACGAGGAAACTGTATGACCTCAAGTGGAGACTCTTCACTTCTTGGTGTGGAGACCACCAGCTCGACCCAGTTAACTGCCCGATTGGTACAGTACTGGAGTTTATGCAGGCTCGGTTCTCCAGGGGTTATCCCACTCCACCCTGAGGGTTTATGTGGCAGCTATAGCGTCTTACCACGCCCCATGGGTGGACAATCAGTGGGCAAGGACCCCTGATCATACGTTTCCTCCGCGGTGTGCTGAGGCTCAGGCCTAGAGTACAGTCCAGAGTCCCTCCTTGGGATCTCGCTGTGGTGCTAGAAGCTCTCTGCAAACCTCCGTTTGAACCCATCGAGCAGGTGTCAGGCGTCTTCTTACGCTGAAGACGGTGCTACTTTTAGCCATATCTTCGCTGAAGAGAGTTGGGGATCTACAGGCCCCTCGTTGGCCTCTATAGACTTTACGCCCGGTCTGGCGAAAGTCTTTTGTACCCTCGTGTGGGTACGTCCCTAAGGTCCCTCCTCGGTACCACGGCCCGTTGTACTCAGGCCTTTTGTCCTCCTCCCTTCAGGAGCCCAACCAGGAAAAGCTCTGTATGTGTCCAGTGCGAGCACTGGGACGCATACATCCACAGAACTGCCCTGTGGAGAAAATCGGACCAACTGCTGGTATGCTACGGTCCTCCTAAAAAGGGTTTTCCAGCTGCTAAGCAGACCCTTAGCCGGTGGATAGTGGATGCCATCATAGTTGCCTATGAGTCCTCTGATCTCCCCTCGCCTTTGGGGGTCAAGGCTCACTCAACCCAGTATGGCGGCCTCCAAGGCCTTTTTGTGTCCCTATTCAGGACATTTGTGGCTGCTGGGTGGTCTACGCCCCTAACCTTCGTCAGATTCTATGACCTAGATCTGCAAGCCACTCCTGGCTCTGCTGTTCTCTTGCCGTAGTGGGCTTTCCACACACTGAGCAGGGATTGGTAATTCTGGCGGCGTGGACATCTCGTTCCCCTAGCGTTCCGACGCAGCTCGATGTTCCCGGAGGGGAACGTCCCAGGTTACGTATGTAACCCTGGTTCCCGAGGAGCGAGATGCTGCGTCGCAAGGCCATACTTCCGGCATCCCTACTAGAGCTTTGCTTCATTCCTGGAAGCTGGCGCCGGCTGCACATCACGGGCTTTAAGCATCCTGGTCGTGGCGTCACCCGCACCTGACGTCTGGCTGTCAATTTTGACTGATTACACTTATGATTCAGAGCTGGACATCGCTGATGGCGTTCCCCTAGCGTTCCGACGCAGCGTCTCGTTCCCTCGGGGAACCAGGGTTACATACGTAACCTGGGACGTTATATTTGTTTTCTTGTTTTTGCATCTTGCATGAAATATTTCAAGTGTTTAAATATTTGGTGGTGGGGGTGGTGGTGATGCTGTTGGAATTTAATGCATAACATCAAACAAACTTTAGGCCAGAAAGGTACTCTGTATGCACGCAGATGTAAGAGTGTAATATTTGCTGGCGTTGTTTCAGACGCTGGGATCCTAATCAGCCGGATGACTGGAGAGAACACGGTCTGGGAGAGGAAGGAGAGGACTGTGCACAGATAACCTATACTGGGAAACTGAATGACAACCACTGCTCTGTCAAAATGAGATTTATTTGCAGAGTGTAGTTCTGAAACTCAAAATGTCTGTGATGAAGTGTGACAAGGAAAATTAAATATATTTTAGTTCAGTACTTTGTATCTCACTGTGTAAGACCCTTTCTTGTGATTATTTGACCTTTTTAATAGAAATTAAAATATTTCACAAGTATGCTTGAATTTTTTTATGATTATTTTCCTTTTATGTAAAGCACTTTGAATTACCATTGTGTATGAAATGTGCTATATAAATAATCTTGCCTTGCCTTGCACTTCTGTCTGTTCATAGAGGGCCCAATCTCAGGAAATCTTTTATCCGTTGGAGATACTACATGTGTCTCCGAGGCCACAGAGCCTTAGCGTGTGCACTTACCATAACATGGATTTTTAGAAAGAATGCAGAACACTTGATGTGCGATCTTACCACTGGGTGGATTTTAGAAAGTGCACAGTGCCTTAGCGTGTGCACTTACCATATTATATGGATTTGGTGACGTTCTATGACAGCCCTGGAGAGCGGAGAACTACTCATTCCTCAGAATGAGAGGGAACTCAGACGCTCAGAAGGGAGCGGCATGCTCATAGGTGACCCTCTATGTGAGGGAGCAATGCTAGCTCGACCAACGAGGGAGGCGACCTATCACAGAGCTCTGGGAGGCGGAAAACTCATTCCTCAGAATGAGAGGGAACTCAGATGCTCAGAAGGGAGTGGCATGCTCATAGGTGACCCTCTAAGGTGAGGGGAGCAGTGCTAGCTCGACCAGCAAGGAGCTCTGAAGGCGGAGAACTCATTCCTCAGAATGAGAGGGAACTCAGGACGCTCAGAAGGGAGCGGCATGCTCATAGGTGGCCCTCTATGGTGAGGGGAGCAATGCTAGCTCAACCAACGAGGAGAGCGACTCTATCACAGAGCTCTGCCTCAGAATGAGAGGGAACTCAGACGCCCAGAAGGAGGCGGCATGCTCATAGGTGACCCTCTATGGTGAGGGAGCAGTGCTAGCTTGACAATCAATGAGCTCTGGAGAGCGGAGAACTCATTTTTCAGAATGAGAGGAAACTCACACCCTCAGAATGGAGCAGCATGCTCATAAGTGACCCTCTATGGTGAGGGGAGCAATGCTAGCTCAACCAACAAGGAGCGCTCCTAGCCTGGATCTAGTATTGACAAGTGAGGTAATCACTGCGATAGCCAATAGCCTTAGGAAATGGATCGTACTCATCCATTGGTTCCTGCGCATGAGATTAGTCCCGGAGCGAAGTTCGAAGAGTCAGGTCCAGACCGTCAGTAAGGTAGTTTCTAGGTAACATAGAACTTAACCTAAAACGTCATAAGTCCAGTACAGAGACTTCAATGTTAAGCGCAGGAAGTTTCCACCTAACCTCGGTCAGGTGGAGTTAACGGTGGTTGCAGGGGAATTAGAGAGGCAGATGCCCCCTAAGGGAAAGGAGTAGATGTTCTTACTCTGGTCCGGACGAGAGTGTCGTTTAGGACACCTCGTCTGGAACAACTCCCTCAGGTTTTGCCTCTCTTTGACCCGAGCCTCTCTCTAGCCCTACCCGGAGGCGGGGGAGGGGCACGAGTCGCGAGACTAGCCTTCTGAGCCCATCTCTGATCCCCAGACCCCTGGTTGTTCGGGCTCAGACCTGGACTTTATAGAAAACCCTTATACAGGTATTTCAGCAGATCAGTCTGGTACGCCTGAAGCACTGCCATAGTGTGCAACGAAGTGACGGTCTGACCTGCTGCTGCATATGCCCTGCCATTTAAGCAAGATTCAGGTGCTTAGATGGCAAGGAGGGAGCCTTGAGAGAGGATGTCTCACCCACAGCGAGATAGCTGGCTATCATCTCTTGCACAGGGGGCATCCCCTCATAGCCATTTTCACGCATCCCCTCAATGTCAGCATAACTAGTATGCTTAAACCTATGAATACGAGAAAAAATTGCACACATGGAGATTTAGGAAGAAAGGAAGACTCGCTCGAGCTGGGGGTTTATGGCCAGAAAGATTATTTTATGATCCATAACCTCCAATAACTCGTCATATGCAGTGAAGGATAGGATTGAGAGGGTTCAGTCTCAACTTCCTCGCCCTCAAACATCCCCTGCTCTTCCTGGGCATAACCCAGCAGAGCACTAGCCGCTGAATCTGATGATGTCAGAAAGATCGCATCATCACAATCCAGTAGCTCACTCTCGTTCTCGGCCGACGCATGCGAAAAGGGGCGGTCCCTCTCTAACTCATCGGCCAGATCCAACTGCGAACCCCACGATTTCATCCGCCTCCGTGCCTCGGCAGTGGTGGGTCCCGAATCGCGGGAAGCAGACGGCTGCCCCTCTTTCCTCGAAAAGAGGGACAGACGAGAGCGGAGCTTTTTCATAGAAAAAAGGTTCACAGTACATGCAGATTTTCCCCTCAAGGACATCGCATGGTGCTCTTTGCCCAAACAAAAGATGCAAAGATTGTGTGTGTCATCGGGTGTCAAATAACGAGGACACGGATCCACACTTCTTAAAACGCCTTGCTAGTGCTCGCCATGATAATAGAGAGAAAACTGTACTCTTACCAGATTGCACGCTTCAAACAAAGCAGTCAGTGAAGACGAAAGAAGTGGATGATGTATTCTCCGGCGCCCCTTATACTGTGGTCGCGCCGGTAGTGACGTCATAGGCTGTCGCCGGCCAACAGGTGGTGTTTTTATATGTGTATGCTTCAGACACAAGTCAACCTGACGGCGTTCCCCATAGCGACCCCTAGGGGATGCAGTTTGAAGTTCCCATGAAGGGGAAACCAAAACTCCATCGGTGACAGAATGGAGAAAAAAACCTTGGGAGAAACCAGGCTCAGTCACAGGTGAATCCAATGATGAAATCAAAGGGGAGACAGAAGCTCACACTGAACACATGAGGGATAAAAACACCACAAACCAGTCCAATGGTGTGACACTATGATGGCTCCCATGCATTTATATTAGAGGTCAAGAAATTGGGTTTTTACCACCAAAAACCTAAATATACATTCAGCAGAAACTATTCTTACTATTTTCACCAGTTCCTGATAAAATCATTGTGGGAAAACAAAAAATATATATATATTAGTATCATTTATATAGTAATATATGTACATTTGTTTTAATTTTTCAGCTTTATTGTTTTTTTTTACATACACAATACAAACAAAAAACAACATATATTTTATTTTAGTTTTATTCCTTTTAGTACTTTTTTTTGAGAAATTTTGAGAAATGTTTACAGTTAACATTTACTTTATTTCAGTTAATGTAATAGTTTTAGTTGGGAAAATGCATTATGTAAAACCCCAAAATGCAATAAACAATATCAACGGAAGCATAGTAATTTATTCATTACATTTACATTGCTCTTTTCTGGGCACTCAAAGCGCTTTACATGGAAAGGGAATCTCTTCATCCACCACTAGTGTGCAGCATTCACCTGGATGATGTGATGCAGCCATATTGAGTTAGAATGCCCCCTTTTTTGGTGGAGATGAGACGTGATGAATAAGGGGGATTGTTAGGAGGCCGTGAGGGTCAGAGGCCAATGGGTGAATTTGGCCAGGACACCGGGGTTACACCCCTACTCTTTTAGGGATCATGGGATTTTTAAGGACCACAGAGAATCTAGCTTATAATTTGGTTTATAGTAAGACAGTATTTAGTGAATTATTTTTAATAAAAAAATCATTATATAGTGAATTTGTTCTTATTTTGAGATTTTCAAGTTAGTTTTATTCATTTTGTGTTTTTTTGTAAATCATTTTTGTATAATTTTTTTGTCAATTTAGATTTGTATTATTTTTAGTTTATTTTCAATTTTATTTTCAGTTTAACCATAACTCTGCTGTTGTCCTCAATAAAGCAGTAAACAGCAACAACATAAGCTCGTATGTTGCGCACATTCCCGTCCCACGCCTCCCAGCTAATCATTACAGCACCTGAACAATCATTACACCACCAACAACACTTACTCTGGTAATCTCAGTTTGCTTTCACGCCAATGAATCTCTCTGAAGAAGCATGGCGGTGGAAGAGGAAGCCGGCAGACCCACATGGAGCAGGCAGATTGAGTTCACTCTGGCTGGGATCGGCTGCGCTGTGGGCCTGGGGAACATCTGGAGGTTCCCGTACCTGTGCTACAGGAGCGGTGGAGGTAAGACACAGACCTTTTAACTATGTTCCTCATCACTTACAGAAAGTACCATGGTACTACCATGTTTTTTTTCTTCAACTAGTTTGCTGGTTTTGGTCAGTGACCAGCCAACTAGTGCCCAAAACCGCACTAAGACCAGCACAACTGGCAGTACAACCGGCTTTGTGTCTGGTTCGAAGATGTTTCTTCTCCTATGATTAATGTACCAGGTTATGACAACTTTTATTGGAACTTTAGTGTGAAAACTGGCATTATGAAGCCATGCATATTAAAGTCCTCACAATGACAGAGTTTGTTATCTTCTGTTGTTATTTAACAATTTCAGCTTTATCTTTCAGACTGTAAAAGCTAGAAAGATCATATGTTCACACATGGAAATGGGAGAGTGCCAGTAAATGAATGAGTTTATCTGTAACTGTAACGGTGTGTAAGATCAACCATGACTCTGCAATCCATCCCAGATCACATATTGCAATAATGTGTTCATGTAACTAATTAGTTATTCAAATCAAACAAGGGAGAGTAGATCAAGAGATGGTTACTGATTCAGATTTAAAATATATGTTTTCACATTTACATTTTTATATTCACAGTAAATAAATATGTATGCTTGTTTTTAAGATTTACATTTATATATTCGGACTTATAACTATATGTACTGATTTACATTTATATATTCAGATTCACTTTTAAATATTGACAATTTACATTTACATATTTAGAATTATAATTATATAATTAGGTTTACATTTATATATTCTGAATAACTGTATATTGTGATTTTATATTTATGCATTCCTATTTGCATCAGCATCTGTATTTGAAGAGTTATAACTATTACATTTATATATCCAGAGTTATAGTTACATATTTGGATTTACATTTCAACTACAACTTTGGATTTACATTTATATATTTGCAGTTAACGTATATATTCAGTTATACCTATACATTTGACTTTACATTTATATATTTACAATTCACATGTATATATTCACAACTATAACTATACATTTAGAATAATGCTTATATTCAGAGTTATAACTTGTATTCACAATTTACATTTATATATTCAGAGTTATAACTATCTATTCTGTTTTACATATACACACACACACACACACACACACACACACACACACACACACACAGAGAGGCGTCATGCCCATCCAAAGTGAGGGCACGTGCCCCCTCAGATTTTGAGTCAAGTGGATTTTGAATGTAGCTTCCAAGACAAAAAATAGCAGAATAATATTTTCTATATTTAATACAATCATACACACGTGATTAGAACTTTCAGTGCGTCATATCATCAGCTAAATTCAAATCTGTGGTCACTGGCTGGGGCAGAGCCAGAGACAGACACGATTGTACAGAACTGCACATTATAACCAATCCCACATTGTCACAACAGTGATCCAGTATGTCTCTAGCAGGCACCCAAATTCTCTCCTCCGGACCGTGACCCTCCCAGTCCACCTAGTACTGAAATCCTCGTCCCCTCCGCCTCGAATCAAGAATACGTTTTTCGAATAAGCTAGTTCCCCATCTATGAGACGCGGCGGGGGTTGAGGGACCGGGACAGGCAGATTAATGGTAGAATGAAAAACTGGCTTTAATTTGGATGCAAGAAACACTAGATACATTCTTCTGTACGCTGAAGGAAGTTTGAGGCGGACTGCCACCGGACTAATAATCTTTGTGACAGTAATTGCTGTAATGGCACCTCTGGAAAAAGGCGTGGGCAGAGGGAAACGCGACTTCAGACTCCATACTCGGAAAAAGTGGTGGCTGGTACCCTAAGCTACACTCAAAAGGAGATAGGCCCATAGCTGAGACTGGTAACAAGTTATGCGTGTACTCAACCCATGAGAGTTGCTGGTTTCAAGAGGAGGGGTTCTGAAAAGCCAAACATCGCAACATTCGTTCTAAAGCATTGGTCGATCTAAGTCGATTGGAAGACTTAGAAACAGCACAGACAAAGCAACCCAAAACAAAAAGGCGAATGTCGCAAGCCATACCTGGCCACCAGAACCGTTGTTTAACGAGAAACATGGTACGATTGACTCCTGAATGACAGGCTACCCTGGAACAATGACCCCATTGGATGACTTCGGACCTTAAACACTCTTGCACAAATAAACGACCGGTGGGCATTCGGGTGGGGGCGTTACCCCTTGAGAGGCTGTGCGGACCTTCGACTCGATTTCCCACGTGACCGCAGAAATACAAATCTTCTGCAATACAATTGGCTTGGAAAAATACGGGTGCTCCGAATGGTCAAAAATACGAGATAACACGTCCGGCTTGATGTTCTTAGACCCTGGACGGTAAGAAATAGAAAAATCTAAATGACTGAAAAAAGAGCCCACCGCGCATGTCTAAAATTGAACCTTTTGGCAGACTTTATGTATTCAAGATTCTTGTGGTCGGTCCAAACGACAAAAGGAACCCCCGAACCCTCCAACCAATGACACCACTCTACCAAGGCAAGCTTGACAGCCAGCAACTCTCTGTTGCCAACGTCATAATTACACTCTGCGGGAGACAAATCGGTGAGAAAAATACGTGCAAGGATGCACCTTGCCGTCCGTGAGAGAACGCTGGGATAGAACCGCATCAACCCCCATCTCTGACGCATCAACCTCCACCACAAACTGCCAGGACGGATCAGGGGCAACAAGGATGGGAGCTGAAACAAAGCCTTCTGAATTTGGAGAATGCAGCATCCACTGCACTGGACCACCTGAAGGCAGTCTTGGTGGAGGTTAAGGCAGTCAAAGGAGCGGCTAGCTGACTGAAGTTGCGAATAAAACGTGGTAAATAAATGACAAAGCCCAGAAACCTCTGCAGGGCCTTGCGGGAATCTGGGATTGGCCAATTCATAACAGCCTGAACCTTCTCGGAATCCCTCGGCTGAGACAATGTATCCCAAGGAACGGACTGTGCATGAAAAATGCATATCTCCGCCTTGACAAAAAGCTCATTCTATAACTGTCTCTGAAGCACTCGCCTGACGTGCTGAACATGTTCCTGGAGAGAATGAGAAAATATCAGTATGTCATCCAGGTAGACATAGATGAACTGATCTGCCATATCTCTCAACACATCGTTGACGAGTGCTTGAAAAACCGCGGGGGCGTTAGAAAGGCCAAAAGGAAGAACACGATATTCAAAGTGCCCCCTGGGGTTATTAAAAGCAGTTTTACATTCATCCCCCTCTCTTATGCAAACCAAATGATAAGCGTTGCGGAGGTCCAATTTCGTGAAAAATTATGCTCCCTGCAGATGCTCGAAAGCCGACGACATCAATGGTAAATGATAAGTGTTCTTCACCGTGACGTCGATCAACCCTCGATAGTCAATACAGGGACGAAGAGAGCCGTCCTTCTTTTTCACGAAAAAGAACCCCGCACCCGCTGGAGAAGAAGAGGGGTGGATGATCTTAGCTGCTAGAGAATCAGAAATATATTTCTCCATAGCCTCTCTTTCCGGAGTGGAAAGCGAATATTACTTGCCCTTAGACGGAGACGTACCTGGTAATAAATCTATAGCACAGTCATAGGGGGTGATGCGGAGGTAGAGAAGTAGCCAGAGACTTACTAAACACTCCCTTCAGGTCGAGGTACTCACGTGGCACGTTAGACAAGTCGGCGTGATCATCCTGAAACACAGAACAAGCCACAGGAGATCATGCACACAACAAACAGGAAGCATGACAATATTCGCTCCAAGCGAAAACAGCATATTTGCCCCAGTTTATATGAGGATTATGGAGCACGAGCCAAGGGTGTCCCAGTACTACAGGAGCAGCGGGAGTTGTCGGTCAGGAGAAAGTCAATATTCTCTGAGTGTTGTCCAGAGGTGATAAGTTTTAAAGATGCAGTGGCGTGTGTGAGACGGAGGGTAAGGACTGGCCATTTAACGCAACCAGAGAGGCTGTGAGTGAGACCAGTTAAAAATTACCCTCCGCTCCCGAGTCCACTAAAGCCTCACAATCATAAGTCAATGACTGCCTCCTAAGCTTAACCGGAATATGAGTGGCTGAAAAAGAGGATTTGTTAAGAATAATCCCATCCGTCAGTAACCTCTTACCTAATGGCGGGCACTGGCTTTTACTGGACACTGTAGAGCGATGTGGCCGGCAGCTCCACAGTATAAGCAGAGTCCTCTCTCCTGCGTCTCCGCTTCTCCTGCTGTGAAAGACGGGACCTTCCCATCTGCATGGGCTCAGGATCTGGATCAGAAAACATAGACTTGTCAGGCACTCTGAGAGCTGACAAGAAACAAGACATAATTAACAAACCGACAACACGCAAACAAAGACGCCAGCCAGATGTAGGCAGCGCAACGAGCTGCAGCTGGTACACTCTGATTAACCCGCCAGCTGCGGTAGTAGGTGATGGCGCACACACACACTGGACAGAGAAACAAGATGAGCACACAGACCCATGAATCGTGACACACATGATTCTGTTGAGCTTATGAATGCAATGACCAATCAGAGGTGTTCAGATGAGTCATCGCTAACATGCCGGTGTTTTCTTCTCTCGCTCGCTGACTGAATACCACTTTCTGGCGAATTCTCTCGTAAGAAACAACAAAGTGAAAATGTGTTTACGTATCTGTAAGTAATATATTAATTTAATAGTGTAAACAGCATTTAATGGGTGTTTTTGAGAGTGCTTGAACTCTAGACTGTCAGTGAAAATGTTATTTTCTCTCTTTGTGTACAATGAAAGTGTTATGATTAGTAGCCTAACTTGCAGTGTTTTTATTCACATTAACTTTCAATGATAAAATCACAGTAAATATGAAGTCAGTCATATTAAAAATATGTTATGTCATGACACTAGAGCAGATCCTCTCTATACGCAGAATACGCAAGTTGCGTAGGGCCCCCGAAATACCTGGGGGGCCCCCTTGCTCTCAAATATGATTTCATTTTAGTTTTGTTTCTGAATTTGGCCAGCGGCTATGAAGACATGAATGATAATTTATTGTAATGCGGTGCTGTCGCCCTTTCTACGTAAAATCATTCAAATCATGAAACGTGAACGTTGTAAAGTTTCTTGCTCAAGACCAAAAAAAGAGTTGGAAGCATAGCGAGCCGCGGAGGAGATACTGTTTCTCGAGCGCTTTCCGCAGCGCGATTGGAGACGGAGTGAAACATGGACAAATGCGTTTCATTCATTCGTCCATAATCACTCAAAACCTTCCCCAACACAGTTTTTGACCATCGCCCACTATAGATCAACATAATCTATAAAGGTGAGAATCAAGATATTTCATGATATAATGCGTTTGGGAACGTTTCTAATAAAAAAATAAAACAAAAATAAAATATAAGTGCTATTGTGGCTGCTGTGTGTCACATGACGAAACCCACCCCCCAAATCGCGCCCCCTCAAAAATAGTGCATGATGCCCCTTCACACACACAGAGACACACACAATCACACAATTTACATGTACATATTCAGAATTATTACTATATATATTTGTATTTACACTTTTAAATGGACAATTACAATTTATGCTATCTAAGTTTTAACATATATTTATGATTTACATTTAAATATTTAGGATTTTGATATATATATATATATATATGTATATATATACATTTCATATGATTATTTCTTGTTTGTTCTATGTCTCTGTGTGTGTGTGGAATGTGCAGTAAATCATATATCAAGAGAATTGGTATGAACACATGCCAGGACAGTGTGCATCTCTCAGTTAACTGTTGACGTGTTTATTGACATCGTCAGGTGCGTTCCTGGTGCCTTATCTGCTGATGCTGGTGGTGCTGGGGATCCCGCTGCTGCACATGGAGCTGACGCTGGGCCAGTATCTGAGGAGGGGCCCCGTGCTGGCCCTGAGCAAAGCCTGTCCCCTGCTGAAAGGTTGCAGTGCATAAATACATACATAATCATGGCATGAGATTCATTTCAAGATTAATGCTGTTTAATGCTGTATACAGACTTTCAGATCCATAAATACAAAATGCCATAGTCGCTGATAATGATAAGATTATATGAGAATATATTACGCACTGAAGGTCTGGCTAAAGGTCAGTAACAAGTAATAAATCTATCCAGGTGTTGGCATGGCAACGGTGGCCATCTCTTTCATCATGTGCACATACTATAATGTCATTATCACATGGGCGCTGTACTACATGTTCAGCTCTTTTCGGAGCGAGCTGCTCTGGGAAAACTGCAACAACACATGGAACACAGCCAACTGCACCGACCGTGTGACCAACAGCTCCTCATCCTCCACCTCCAGCCAGCAGTTCTTCAAGTGTGTTCATATGCTCTTCCTGTTAAAGCTACACTATGCAACTTTTTTTTTGTTCAAACATGATTACATGATGAGTGAGTAAATCATTCCAGTTAACAAAAATGTGATCCAAGAACGTGTGTTTGTGTCATATCCGTAAATAAAGGAAAGAAGGGCAGGCTACCACTTACTTGCATCATAGTAGATTTAAGTTTCAACAAATGAATCTCAAACCAGAAAAGTGCAAGCGCAAGTAATAAAACACGAATCAACATAGTTATCATATTGTATGCATGGACTATTATCACAAAACAATGTTATCAATCTCCAAACCAGTTACTCCTTGGTCTATTTGCCTGTCAAACAGCCCATCCAAGTTATAGGCTATCAGTTATCACCATTTATCTTATCTGACATGAATAGCAATCATTATCTTTAAGTCAGTATTGCCAAACTTTTCTAATGTTATTTAAAACAACTGTTTTTATCAATTCAAAACAACAGTAGCATATAAGCTACGAACCTGGTGATAAAATAAGACATTTTCATATACTTGTCTTTATTTCGAGTTTTGATGTCATTCAATGATCAGATTCATATGCGCAGAATAGCTATAAAAATAAGCGCAAAGCACAACTCAATGACCAAAACAATGCTCCTCAGTAAGTAAATATTTGTTTCCCTTCAACCGCACGTTACATAGTGTAGCTTTAAGTTATTGCTGTGTTAGTAAAGTTTGTGGTATTGACTGCAGCGGATGTGTCGGCTCTTTTAGTTTTAAGGTGCTGGAGAGGACCAGTGGTGTGGAGGAGACGGGCATCTTGAGGTGGGAGCTCTTCCTCCTGCTGCTGCTGGCCTGGATCCTCGTCTACCTCTGCATCTTTAAAGGAGTCAAATCCACTGGGAAGGTAAAACGATAATGCATCATTGTGCTGGACAGAGTCTGATTTCAGTATCATGCCGGTTTCTGCAGATGCATTGATGCAGTTCATGAATCTTTTTAACTCAAAGTTTTAGCAGAAATAAAACAAATAGCACATGACTACAAACTAGTCATACATGTGAAATGTGCCTTAATCCCTTATTTGTTTTCTGTTCAAATAATCCTGTAATGGTACATTTTAGACTGCACTGTGTGATTCTAATAATAATAATAATAATAATAATACAATTTTAAAATATACGATTTTTCAAAGTTATAAATAACTAAATATTAGAAAAGTTTAGAAGAGTATATTTTGCAAGAAAATACTATTCCAGTATTTCTACTTCAATATTTCATGGTTAGTTAAATGTTACTTTTCACTTGTCAAATTATTTAGCAATTACTGAGTGTTCAATTCTACACCAAATGTATTTAGTGTGAAAAAGATGTAATGCAAACCAAGTGATAAATACAAAAAACAACAACAAAGTAGTTCATGTATCAGTGTAAATGAAAATGTTTTATTATTTAGTGAAAAATATAATGTAAAAAAAAACGTTCTACCCTTTATTATAACCCGAACTTTAAATTTTTCTTTGTGATTTATTTTATTTGTCCATTTATGTATTATTCCAAGGTGCTTCAAAGAACAGCATGGTATTACCATGGTATCATGTCCTAAAAAACATTTACAGTACATTTAATGCATGTTCGGTAAGAACTGAACAGATGCAGAATCCATCAATGTGCTGCAAAAACATTTTTGCATTACATTATTTTAATGACAATTGAACTGACTGTAATTGTTGAATTATAAACATTTGTTGTAAGTTGGTGTTTGTGTGTCACAGGTGGTTTACTTCACCGCTCTGTTTCCGTACGTGATTCTTCTGGCTCTGCTGATCAATAACGTGCAGCTGCCGGGAGCCATAGACGGCATCCGCTTCTTCATCATACCCGAGTGGAACAAGCTGCTCAATGTGGAGGTGTGTACCAGAAGACTGAGACATGAGAAACAGGCCTGCAAATATATTCACATCATTTCGCATTGAAATACATTTTTAGTGTAGTTAATCTGATTAGTTTGACACTCAAAATTGCAGTGCATTTGATATTATTTTAAGTAAAGAAAACAAATAATTGATGCTGTGACTCCTTCTGTTTAATAAATGTATTTCCATTAACTGTGTTTAATTAACACCATGAATGAACCTGTTAAATGTGGTAGCCCTAGTGAAAACTGAAGTGACAGTAGGCGGAGAGAGCAAACTGATTTGTGTGTTGTTCTTATTCTGATTGTACAGTACATTGTTTGACCTGTGTTTTATATTAATGTTGTGTTTGTTTAGGTATGGATTAATGCAGCAGCTCAAATCTTTAACTCCATTGGGATTGGCTTCGGCTCGCTGATGGCGATGGCCAGCTACAACTCATTCAACAACAATATCCTCAAGTGAGAACATTTATACATAGTTTAAAGACTTCTTTAGAAATAAGATTTCATCTTGTTGCATACAACATACCATCCCTAATCTACTTTCATGCACCGGAAGTTATACACAATATAGCAAATGAAGCTGAAACCCTACTTGCATATCTCTGGAGCAAGGGTCGCTAGGATAAAGTCGTGGCCTAATGTTTAGAGAGTTGGACTCGTAATTCAAAGGTTGTGAGTTCGAGTCTCGGTCCAGGAGACCCTTCAATACCACGACGAGGTGCCCTTCAGCAAGGCACTGAACCCCCAACTGCTCCCGGGTGCCGCAGCATAAATGACTGCCCACTGCTCCGTGTGTGTGTGTGTGTGTGTGTGTGTGTGTGTGTGTGTGTGTGTGTGCACTGTGAACTTTGGATGGGTTAAATGCAGAGCACAAATTAGAGTATGTCATGTCACTTTCACTTTTTCATAATTCATTTATTGCACTAATGACATTTTATTGCCATGCATTTAATGTAAATTTAATGTTATGTCATCAGTGTTCAATAAAAACAATTTACTAATCAAGATTTTCACTAACATTTTCATATATTTGTCATTTTTATTTCTTTAAGAGATACACTGGCCATTTCCATCACAAATTCCCTGACTAGTATATTGTCAGGATTTGTCATTTTTTCGGCATTCGGCTACATGTCGCACCTTCAGAATGTGCCGGTCAGTGAAATCGCAGTAGACGGTGGGTCTTTACTTTGTTTGTATGAAAGAACTGAACTTTTATTGTTAAATCTGCTGTCTCATAATGGTCCTCCATGCAGGTCCGGGTCTAGTGTTTGTGGTTTACCCACAAGCCTTTGCGACGATGCCTGTCGCTCCTCTGTGGGCCTTTCTCTTCTTTTTCATGCTACTCTGCCTCGGCCTGGACAGTCAGGTATGATGAGAACAACACACTTGTCATTTTAACAAACCCTTACCTGGTTAATGTGGCCAACACAACACTTATGAGTCGCAGTCTTATCAACCTGTGTTATATTAGGCTGATATGATGTTCAAGTGAGGACCTAAAATTAATTATCACTGTATTCATAACCACTGAAAACTAGGTGAAGGTGTAAATACATAACAAGAGATAAGTTATATCATATTAATTATTTTTCCATGACGCTACTTTGCACTGTTAACAAATAAATGATTAAACATTCCTTATGAAATCAAGCAAAATTATACTTTCTTTAAAGAAAACTTGTGTTATTTTCACAACAAATGGTAATAATATAAAAAATATATATCAAGACAATGTGCGCTGCCTTCATCTAATAAAACCATCATTTAACATAATGGGAATTACAGAAAAACTAAAACTTATTAAATAATACAACTTATAAGGCTTAATTTTTCTATATACAAAATGCATGTTTTGATGAAGATTCTATGATGACTGAGGACAGATTACAGCTAAAACGGTTACATGGTGATTTATGATTCATGAACTGCGAGCTGTTCATTCACTCTCATGAGAAAACATTAAACATGCATGAATGTTTGCTGGGGTGATCATTGTTAAAGTTGAGCTGCTGTGCTTGTGTTGTGTTGTGTTGTGTTGTGTTGTGTTGTGTTGTGTTGTGTTGTGTTGTGTGCTGTGCTGTGTGTTGTGTTGTGTTGTGTTGTGCTGTGTTGTGTTGTGTTGTGCTGTGCTGTGTGTGCTGTGCTGTGCTGTGTTGTGTTGTGTTGTGTTGTGTGTGTGTGTGTTGTGTTGTTGTGTTGTGTTGTGTTGTGTTGTGTTGTGCTGTTATATACTGTTGTGTATTATATGTTGTGTTGTGCTGTGCTGTGTTATGTTGTATGTGCTGTGTGTGCTGTGCTTGTGTTGTGTTGTGCTGTATGTGCTATGCTGTGCTGTATGTTATACTATGTATATGTTATGTGCTGTGCTATACTGTGCTATGCTGTTGTATTATGTTGTGTTATGCTGTGTACTATGCTGTACTGTGCTGTGCTGTACTTGTGTTGTGTTGTTATGTTGTGTATGTGTTGTGTGTATGTTATGTTGTGCTGTGCTGTGCTATGTGCTTGTTGTGTTGTGTGCTGTGTTGTGTTGTGGTTGTGCTGTGCTGTGCTTGCTGTGTGTTATGTTGATGCTTGTTGTGTTATGTTGTGTTGTGTTGTTGTACCAGTCTGCTGGACAGCTGTAGTAAACCCATTCTCAAGTACCTCAAACACAAGGAGTTTCTTGTGCTCGTGGTCTGCGGGGCGGCGTTCCTCCTGGGCATCCCTAATGTCATGCAGGTTACAAGATCACTTGTGTTTTACTTCATTATTTTATTACAGATTTGTTTCAATATTTTATTTTATTTTATTTTTAGCTCACCATTAAAATAGCTTAGAACTGAGCAAATGTTTAGTATGTGATATTTTTTGTTTCTTTATTATTATTGCTATTAATTACTCTCTCTCTTTTTAAATATATGACATTTGCATTCTTTGCATTTATTCTGATGCAATGATATTAACTGTGACTTCAATGTCCAAATATCTGCAAATGTCTTTGCATTGTATACAAATGCTGCATGTCTGAAAAAAGTGAAATAATTAAATGAATAAATAAATAAATAATAGACAATGGTCACTCAGACTTTATTTTTTATATAAAAAATTTCTTTTTAATTTTGGATTTGGATTTAATTTCCTGATTAACAATTCATGAAACATTAAAAAAATATGAATATAAGCAAAATATCAATCAAATTCTAAAATCTATTTTTCCTCACTTAAGTTTTTGTCATCATATATAAAGTCTCAATATCTTTGGGCTTAATTGCAATATTTATTTCAAATAGATGACATTTGCATTGATAGTGCTCATTTTAAAATAAGTTTAGGTAACACATTATTTTAAGGTGTCATAATACAGAGTAATTAACTAATTAAGTACTTAGTAGTAGCCGTTGTACTTGCATGAAATAAAATGTCCATGTAAGTAAGTTATGGAACAGCCTGTACTTACAGTTTGTAATTATGTAGATGTAATAGACAGATACTGTCACACATATGATACAGACCGAGTCTGTTACACAGCTACTTGTACACTTAAGTACAATCTTGATGCACTTTATTTTAAGTAGCTTATGCCTGTGTAATATTCTGTCATTTTAATGTAATTAGAAAGGTATTACATGCATTGAAGCTGTGCACTGGGGGTTAAACCAAACTAAGGTGCAGCTGGATAAAAGGTGAACAGTATAGATACACATGAAGTACACTTAAGTACAATCTTGACACACTTTATTTTAAGTATGTGTACTTATGTCTGTGTACTTACATTTATAATTACGTTGTATAAAGTATGCAACACATATGTAACAATCTTTTGGTTACTTACAGGTGCATCTCAATAAATTAGAATGTTGTGGAAAAGTTCATTTATTTCAGTAATTCAACTCAAATTGTGAAACTCGTGTATTAAATAAATTCAATGCACACAGACTGAAGTAGTTTAAGTCTTTGGTTCTTTTAATTGTGATGATTTTGGCTCACATTTAACAAAACCCACCAATTCACTCTCAACTAATAAGAATACTTCATAAGACCAATAAACATGTTTTAGTGAATTGTTGGCCTTCTGGAAAGTATGTTCATTTACTGTATATGTACTCAATACTTGGTAGGGGCTCCTTTTGCTTTAATTACTGCCTCAATTCGGCGTGGCATGGAGGTGATCAGTTTGTGGCACTGCTGAGGTGGTGTGAAGCCCAGGTTTCTTGACAGTGGCCTTCAGCTCATCTGCATGTTTTGGTCTCTTGTTTCTCATTTTCCTCTTGACAATACCTCATAGATTCTCTATGTTCAGGTCTGGTGAGTTTGCTGGCCAGTCAAGCACACCAACACATGGTCATTTAACCAACTTTTGGTCATTTAACCAACTTCTGGTGCTTTTGGCAGTGTGGGCAGGTGCCAAATCCTGCAGGAAAATGAAATCAGCATCTTTAAAAAGCTGGTCAACAGAAGAAAGCATGAAGTGCTCCAAAATTTCTTGGTAAAGGGGTGCAGTGACGTTGGTTTTCAAAAAACACAACGGACCAACACCAGCAGATGACATTGCACCCCAAATCATCACAGACTGTGGAAACTTAACACTGGACTTCAAGCAACTTGGGCTATGAGCTTCTCCAGCCTTCCTCCAGACTCTAGGACCTTGGTTTCCAAATGAAATACAAAACTTGCTCTCATCTGAAAAGAGGACTTTGGACCACTGGGCAACAGTCCAGTTCTTCTTCTCTTAGTCCAGGTAAGACGCCTCTGAACACAACTGTAGCCAAATTCCTCGACACGTCTGTGTGTGGTGCTCTTGATGCTTGACCCCAGCCTCAGTCCATTCCTTGTGAAGTTCACCCAAATTCTTGAATCGATTTCTTGACAATCCTCATAAGACTGCTGTTCTCTCGGTTGGTTGTGCATCTTTTTCTTCCACTCAACTTTCTGTTAACATGCTTGGATACAGCACTCTGTGAACAGCTTCTTTGGTAATGAATGTTTGTGTCTTACCCTCCTTGTGAAGGGTGTCAATGATTGTCTTCTGGACAACTGTCAGATCAGCAGTCTTCCCCATGATTGTGTCGCCTAGTGAACCAAACTGAGACCATTTTGAAGACTCAGGAAACCTTTGCAGGTGTTTTGAGTTGATTAGCTGATTGGCATGTCACCATATTATAATTTGTTGAGAGTGAATTGGTGGGTTTTTGTTAAATGTGAGCCAAAATCATCACAATTAAAAGAACCAAAGACTTAAACTACTTCAGTCTGTGTGCATTGAATTTATTTAATACACGAGTTTCACAATTTGAGTTGAATTACTGAAATAAATGAACTTTTCCACGACATTCTAATTTATTGAGATGCACCTGTAAGTAGCTGTGTAACCGACTCAGTCTGTATTGTATGTGTAACGGTAGCTGTATATTACATCTACATAATTACAAACTGTAAGTACAGGCTGTTCCATAACTTACTTACATGGTAAGTTGTTTCATGTAAGCAAAACGGCTACTACGTAATTAGGTAATAATTCTGAATTATGGACACCTTAAAATAAAGTGTTACCCAGTTTTATTAATTATGATTCTTTTTAAAACCATTATGGATGCAGTTGTGAGTGTAAAGCGAGGATGTATTATGAAAAAGTTGTGTGAACCTGATAATATCTGTCAAGCTAACGCTGCTCTTTCTTCTCAGGTGGGGATCTATGTGTTCCAGCTGATGGATCATTACACTGCTATCGTGTCCATCATGTTCCTGGCCTTTTTTGAGGTGGTTGGTGTTTGTTGGCTCTACGGTGAGAGAGATCTGATTGATGTTTGTCTTTGTCTACAGACATTGTGCCACTTTTGAACTATTTCGACGTCAAGCATTGAACAGAATTGCTAAATGTCTAATTTTAACAGGCGTAAAGAATCTGTCCAGTAATTTACTGGAGATGACGGGAAAGAGACCCAACATTTTCTTCAGGGTCTGCTGGTGGGTCATCTGTCCTGTCTTGATAACCGTGAGTGTGATCGTCACAGCGTTTCTGAAAGCCTCAGCCTGGATTGGTGTTAGAATTGAACTGTGTTTCTGTGTCTCTCAGGTTATCCTGGTGTTCTCGGTGATTCAGTTCAAGCCAGCGCGGTATGAGGATTACGTTTACCCGCCGTGGGCTCAGGGTGTGGGATGGCTCATCGCTTTGGCCTCCATCATCTGGATTCCTCTAGCAGCCGTGCACACGCTCTGGGTTCTGCCCGGATCCTTCACTGAGGTACTTTACGGCCTCCCCGTTTATGCTTTGAGAGGGGAAAATCATGGTTATTGGCTGGAACCATTGATATAGACATCCGCTCAGAGGTTTGAGGTCTGGAAAATGTATAAGGCTTTTAAAAACAAATCTCTTATTTTCACCAAAGCTGCTTTTATTTGTTCAAAAAACACAGTAATTTTTTTAAATATTATTACAATTCAAAAGACATGATTTCTATTGTAATATAGTGTAAAATGTAATTTATTTCTGTGATGATTACTTCTGTCTTCAGTGTCACATGATCTTCAGAAATCATAAATTCTCTGCTCAAGAAACATTTGATTATTATCAGTGTTGAAAACAGTTCATGTTTTATGGAAACATTAATACATTAATTTTTTCAGGATTCTTTGATGAAAGAAAAGTTCAAAAGAAATGTATTTGAAACAGAAATCTTTTGTAATATTATAAAGGTTTTTACGATCACTTTTGATCAATTTAACGTCCTTGCTGAATAAAAGTTGGATTTTGCATATTAATTATACCTGTTTAGTCACTGATATGCAGAATACATATTTGCATAAGCATTTCTAAACAAAACGGCCATGTAATGTATTCAGCAATCAAAACTGATTTACATTTTCCTAAGATGAATATATAAAGATAAACAAAAGAATTGTATAAAATGTTTTTATTTTAATTAAATATTGATATTATTAAATATATATAATTTAGAATTTCTTTATAGATTGAATTTCTTTAAAAAAAATATAAAAATTATTGGAGTATGTTTTACAAGAAAATACTGTTTCAGTTTTTGTACTTACTATGTGAAAAAACGATATTTTTCAGAACCAGCCAATTAAAAACTGATTTGGGCCTGATATGGTCAAATATTTGAAATGATAAATATTTCTGTTTCTTGGAACACTTGATTGGTGAAGATACTGATTTGGGCCTGATATGGTCAAATATTTGACATGAAATGATAACTATCTCTGTATCTTATATGCAAGCCCTTCAACACTTGATTGGTGAAGATACTGATTTGTGCTTCTTTCGTTCGTTTCAGAGACTAAAAAAGTCCATCACACCGTTCTCTCTGGACGATGACTCCGGGAGCCCGTATTACCAGCAGAAAGGAGCCATTCTGGAGGTGATTCCCAACATCGCCGTCATCAGCTCCAGCGAACCTCTATCTGACAAACCACCAATCCAGACTAACTTATGATCACTGGACTAAACCAGACTGATCGAAACCAGGATTACTTACCAGATCAGTGACAATCTGAAATATTGGCCTAAATGTTAACTGTTTTCTATCACATATGTGACAGAAATAACCTATTTAGGGTTTAAGACTTTTACAGTTTACTGTATGATGATTGCAGAACAGAGTCATAGGATTTCATGTCGATATCAATAAAATGAAAGATTGCTTCTGTTTTACACAACAAAGAACACAACATAGTCTTTTTTTGTTGTGCCCACAATGCTTTTATTCTCAATAGCAGGTGTTTGGTTGAACCTTTCTGGGCGTGATGACTGAACAACAGTCCAACATGAGCTAAACCCTCGCTCAGGCCGGGTCCATGCAGTGACCTCTCAGCGCGCTCAGACTGGCCCTTTGCTCTCCGCTACAGCAGCAGCTCTTCAGTTTCTTATGTTAAAAGCAGACATTCATGCCAATTCAGAATTAACTCATGCTAAAACTATACAAACCATACTGTTAACATTGGTAATAGTTGATGTGGTTGATACATTATAACAGGTACATTTCAGAATACCTTCAGATTAAGACTTTGTTCATCGTTCCCAACCTGCTGTAAATGTACAGCTCAGATCCCAATTCAAAAGAACGAATCTCAAGAAAACACATTTCATCCTAAAAACTAAAGATAAGAAAAGAATGCCTCTTTTAGGAGCATGATGATTTTCATTGTGACATTATTTAATTATGATTAAGCACATTCATAATGATTATTTTTATTTAAATCTGCACAAAGGCAGTGCAACAATATTAAATAATCTACATCTGAAATTTAGTAATAATTTGTTGCTATTTGTTAGAAATCAAAGGGAAAAAAGACAAAAAGCAAACAATTATGCTTAAAAGCTAACAGGAAATATATTAATTTGATTAATGCTCTATTTTAATAGAATCTTTTTGGATTATGGTAATGAATCGGGGGGTAATAATGTCAAAGCACACGTTTATCATTGCGACATTATTGTCATTACAATTAAACACATTAAGAAATAGTTTTATTGTATTAAATAAATGTAACATTAAAGGCAGTGAAACAAATACTAAACATGTTGTTTGTAATTACTGTTAAAAGAAAAAAAATTTTTTTTAAAAACAAAATATCCAAAATGCATAATGACAAACGCTATCATTATTTTAAAATACCTAATTTTAAAGATTTTTTCCTAAATAGAGAAATTATAATTTTCTCTTAATTGTCATGAAAATAATGTCACAAAATATCTTAATTGTATTGTGAATGTGAAGTTCTAATCAGGTTTCATGATATTCAAGTTTTGAATTTGATTTATTTCATATAATTTAATTTGAGCTTCCAATGAAGGGTAGTTTCCCAAATATTAACAATATGATAATTTTCATAGAAAAGAAACACAAAGAAATCAAGTTTTGGATTGTATTGAGATGTAGAGGTGACATACAGGAAAAAGTATTGGAATTGATCCATAAACAATAACCATAAATCACGTTTAATCAGTAAGAATGAGTTATATAGTCCTCACTACAGTGTTTCCAGTTAAAGAAGCCAGTGTCGTACCTTTGATTCAGAGAAAGTTCAGTGTAAAAGCAACATTTATCATCCGGGTTCTGCAGTCAAAGGGTTTCTCTCATGACAATCCTGCACTGATTTCATTTCCCCGCTGGTGTAGGTATGAGAACCACATCTACACACAATTCAAGTTAAACTATTCATGAGAAAATTAATACAGTAATTAACATCACCTCACATGTTTCTTATCGTCACACTCTTAAAACATTTGTAATATGACCTAAAAAAAAAGATGTGCAATTCATGGCGTACTGATCTCGGTATAATCGGTCTCACATGACCGTATCAGACAGTAACACACATTAAATCTTCCTTCTTTTGTTCCAGTTTCTGACATCGTGTTTTGTAGAAAAGCCTGAAAGTTTCCCCTTATATTTGAGACGGCAGCAGACTGTGTACATCTGTGAATTTAAACTGAGGTAATCTCGCTCTCCGCCGAGCGTCGCGTCACATCGAGCCACACAGCGCCGCCTGATCCGATTTGATCTGATCTGCAAACCCAAACCAATTCCCTCCAATCAGTTCTTTAAAACAAGGTGTTATACATGGTTTTGCCCAGCAGGTGTCGCCCCGTTCCCGATCCGTTTCTACGACACTTGCTCCACCGGCCGCATCTGCACATCCCCGATCTACAGCAGGAGAGAGAGAGAGAGAGAGAGAGAGAGAGAGAGAGAGAGAGAGAGAGAGAGAGAGAGCGAGAGAGAGAGAGAGAGAGAGAGAGAGAGAGAGAGAGATAGAGAGATAGAGAGAGAGGAGAGGAGAGAGAGGGAGAGGGAGAGGGAGAGGGAGAGGGAGAGGGAGAGGGAGAGGGAGAGAGAGAGAGAGAGAGAGAGAGAGAGGAGAGGAGAGAGAGTGAGAGAGAGAGAGAGAGAGAGAGAGAGAGAGAGAGAGAGAGAGAGAGAGAGAGAGCGAGAGAGCGGAGAGAGAGAGAGAGAGAGAGAGAGAGAGTAATGGGGTTCATTCAATTAAGACAAATTTAATACAGATCGTTTAGCTGGTGATGAGTGTGATAGTGCTATGATTTGATTTGTCTGTCTCCCCGCTGTCTGAAGATCAGCACAAGGATCCTAGTCAATGATTGGACAGGATATTAGTCTACTTGCATCATAACTGATCAGAAGCAGAAAGCTGGATCCTTCACTTTTGACTACTTGAAAACGTATTCACCCTCAGGCCATCCAAGATGTAAATGAGTTTGTTTCTTCATCAGATTTGGAGAAATTTAGCATTCCATCACTGTCCCAGCAATGGATGCTCTGCAGTGAATGGGTGCCGTCAGAATGAGAGGATCCATTGCTGATGAAATGACACATTTTTCCAAATCTGATGAAGAAACAAACTCATCTACATCTTGGATGAACTTTCATTTCAAATTAAAATTTTTGGGTAAACTATTCCTTTAAATCTAAAGCCGGGCTCACACTGTGCAATTTTTTTAAAAGTCATTTAGGATTGTACTCCTCAGACTGTACGGACATGATGATTATGTCAAACTGTGGGATTTCAGTTGTCATTAATGTCAGACTGTACGCCAGTCAAGACGAGTTAAAATGTGTGTGCACAAGAAAATTTGTCCAGAGTTTTACATTATCAACCCATACACGTTCAGTGACTGCGAACTGCGTTGAGGCGGGACCAAAATGTTGGCCATCATGAAAAGTATATGAACGTATTTAAAAAGAATAGTGTATGCAGCTCTACACACCCACATGAAAACAGCGGCACAACCAGTGTTTATATAGAAAAGACAACATCAGAGGAATTCCGTGAGCGGAGGACGGGAGCGCCGGAGTTTATGGCTGATAGAATAATTATCCTGCATTTATTTTGCTCATAGCTTATCTTGAAAAACGGAGACAGTTTGACATTCATCGTAGGTGTAGTCACACTCCCGGATAGTGTGCCAAATCTTCTGACCCTGCCAGAATTTCGTCTGAGGTGAAATTTGATCGCAACAGCCATTAATCGGCTGTCGGTGAACATGTCATACCAGTGATCAAAGACTACAGATTTTAGCCTAGGATTATAGGAATCTTTTAGGATTTTAAAAATTTGTCTCGGATGACGGAAGAAAGTTGACTTTGTAGTCTAGTATTTGTAGAACTTGATAATGTTATAAAATAAAAAAGGGATGGACAAATCACTGATCAACAATTTGCAAATGCTAATTCAATTCAACCAAATATTACATTTACATTTACATTTATGCATTTAGCAGACGCTTTTATCCAAAGCGACTTACATTGCATTCAAGTTTCTACATTTTATCAGCTCTTGCTTTCCCTGGGAATCGAACCCATGATCTTGGCGTTGCTAGCGCCATGCTCTACCAGTTGAGCTACAGGAAAGCACATACTATATTTTACATACTATATTATTAGTATGTAAAATAACTAATATGTTGTCACATGATCCTTTAGAAATCATTCTAATATGCTGATTTGCTCCTCAAGACACATTTCTCACTGGTAGTGTATGTGTTTGTTGTGGACTCACCTGAACATGAGCAGGTGCGCTCAGGACGTATGTGACAGCACTGGCGACGTCTTCTGCTTTCAAACACTGTAGAAGACAAACAGCTGTGATGCAGTTAAACAGCAGGACTTGTGAAGAGACACGTCACACACACAATCTGTTCACCTTTATACTTTCATAAACAGCTGCAGCTCTCTCCGGGTCGCTGTTGTGATGCCGGAAGGCAAATTCAGTTTCCACTATTCCAGGTGATATACACTAGGAAAAATTTAAAATGATAGGTTAATAAATGTGACAATGCTGAACACATGGAACAGCCATTAGCCTTTTCAAATCTATTGTTCTCTTTCATAGGTTCACTCAACGCTGCGTAGCTTTACGCAATGGGAACACCCCCAGGTGTGACGATTGTCTGAATCCCTTATAGAATCACGCAAATTAATTGGCTGATGGCGCGAGACACCGCCCCTACGGCATACGTGATTGACATAGACCGGCCCTTGCGCCATCTTACCCTCTGATTATCCTCTCTTCAGAAGTGTTTGCTTCTCGCGGTTTTTCGGACCCATTTTCTCAACAAAGTTTTATTCTGGGTTGGGTGCAATATGGCAGGTTTGGTGGCGGCTGAGCGCCACCTGTGGCTGAATCTGACAGAGATCAGGGAAAAGGAGAAGGCTTTCCTCCTCAACGCCAGCTCTGTGATCCAGCTCTGGCTTATTCGATGACATGGTTAATACCGTCATCGATAAATTCAGGGCTGATAAAACGCAGTTTGCGTCTGACTGCGTTTAAGCAGTTCATGCATGTCGTGCACGCGAACTAGGGAGCGTTTGGCCTCAAGAAAGGATCCAGTCGGTAGAGTGAGCGATCTGGTGCATCCCCCACCGTACATAGTTGCTGCAGGTTACAGCCATTGTACACGCGGTAAGGGACGCCCAGCGCTTTCCCCCAGCATCAGTATCTCTTGCCCTTGCCTTTACGGCCTCATTAGGTCATGCCTCCATGCACGAGGACGCTGTGAGCTCTCCTCTGCTTTGGCCGGATACATGTCCCTCCTTCAGGGGAACGTTCAGAGAGGGGACCCCGTGTCAGTATACCCCTTAATATGGTCCACTCCACTACCTCTGTTGGCCTTCCTCCATACCTGGAGGGACTTTGCCGGGAGTTTCGCCTTAAATTCTTCGGAAGATCCAGTTCTGTTACACACTCCAATTTGCTCGCAACGAGGCTTCTGTCCTACAACAAGAAGTCTCCTCTCTTCTGCTCAAAAGGAGCAATAGATAAGGTCCCCTCTTCGGACCTAAACCGCGGCATCTTCAGCCAGTAGTTTCTAGTCCCGAAGAAGGATGGGGGTTTGCGTCCTACAGAGGGAAATTCAGGATGCTGACGCTCAAGAACATTCTTTCCCAGGTCCAAGAGGGTGACTGGTTCATCACTGTTGACTTGAAGGATGCCTACTTCCACATACAGGTGGTTTAGAGGCACACAAAGTTCCTCAGGTTTGCCTTTGGAGGAAAGCCTTACCAATACAAGGTTCTTCCCTTTGGGCTAGCTCTGGCCCCAAGGACGTTCACCAAGTGTATGGATGCAGCTCTAGCCCTGCTGAGGCTCCAGGGCATCCGGATCCTCAACTACCTGGATGACTGGCTCGTTTTAGCCAGTTCCTGGGAGCAGGTGATTCGTCACAGGGACTCACTCCTTCTCCATCTTCGCACGCTTGGCAGTCTCCTAGGCCTCATGGCAGCGGCTTCCCCGGTTATTCCCTTGGGGCTGCTCCATATGAGACCATTCCTCTAGTGGATGATGTCCCTGGATAATCGCCCCTCTTGGCCATCCCCCCGCCTATTAAGAGTGTCAGGCGCCTGTCTCTGCGCCCTCTTAGTGTGGCAGGACCCCAATTTTCTCTGGAGAGGAATGAGTAAGGCTGGCTTGCGGTGTCTAGTCAGGCAAGTACCTAGCCTGGCACATAAATTGCCTGGAGTTGAGAGCGGTTCATCTAGCTCTCACTCACTTTCTTCCATTCCTGGCACACTCTCATGTCATCGTCAGGATGGACAACATAACGGTGGTGTCTCACATCAATCGCCAGAGGGCTCCCGATCGCGCACCCTGAAAAGGCATGCCCACCAGCTTTTTCTTTGGGCACAGGACAAATTTTTGTCCCTGAGAGCGGTTCATGTCTCAGGGGTCCTAAAGGTAGTGGCGGACTTTCTGTCGAGACAGAAACTCAGGTCAGGGGATGGATGCTGAACCGCCAGATAGTGGATCAGATTTGGGAACGATTCGACGACCGAATCGTTGGACCTCTTTCCACCTCTTTTCCCTCCGGTCAAGCTCATCCCAGCGGTATTTGTGCAGGGTGAAAACATACGGAGTCCGCCTTCTCCTAGTAGCCCCATTCTGGCCTTCCCAGACGTGGTTCTCAGAGTTGGTCCCCCTTCTGAAGGGCGATCTGTAAGAGATTCCAGTCAGGAAAGACCTGCTGTGTCAGCTTCAGGGCAGACTTTGGCACCCACGTCCAGAGATCTGGAAGTTGTGGGTATGGCCGATCATAGGTCGCCCTTAGCTTTTGATCTCTCAACATGGAATCTATGAGATCATTAATAGTGCCAGGGCCCTTTGTACTATGTAGCTCTACTCCTTCAAATGGAAGGTTTTTTCGAATCCTGGTGATTGGTTCATGCTGTAGACCCAGTTATCTGCCTGGTTGGTTTAGTGCTGGAGTTCCTACAAGATACGTTTTTGGCTGGAGCGGCCGCTACCACCCTGAGAGTCTACGTTGCGGCTATCGCTGCTCGAAGGGACTCGGACAATGTCCCGCTGGGTAGACATCATTTTGTGTCCTCTTTATGTGTGGGGTTAAGCGATTGAGGCCGGTTCATCCTCCTAGTTTCCCTTCTTGGGACCTTTCTGTTGTCATGAAGGGGTTGCAGGAGCCTCCTTTTGAACCTCTAGAGTCAGCTCCATACTCTTTTGTTGACGTTGGCCTCGTTTAAGCGTGTGGGAGTGTTGCAGACTCTGTCTGTTAGCGAGTCCTGCACTGAGTTTGCTCCTGGTCTGGTCAAGGCATTTTTAAGACCTAGGCCTGGTTATGTCCCCAAAGTTCTCTCTACGTCTTTTCATTCACAGGTGGTACTGCTGCAGGCTTTCTCTCCCTCCTCTACGAGTGAGGGCGAGGATCTTCATCTGCTCTGCCCTGTCAGAGCCCTGAAGATGTATGTGGACCGTTCCAGCCAGTGGCGTAAGTCAGCTGTTGGTGTGTTTTGGTGCAGACCGTAAAGAGCTAGCCGCAAGAGCTAAACACACATATCCCACTGGGTTAGGGATGCTATTTTGTTGGCCTTTAAGGTGCACAGTCTGCCTTCACCTCTAGACATCAGAGCTCATTCCACCAGAGGGGTGGGCTCTCCTCAAGCTTTGTTTAGAGGGGTTCCCCTGGAGGACATTTGTATAGCGGCAGGTTGGTCCTCTCCCCATACTTTTGTGAGGTTCTATAACCTTGATGTGAATACAGCTCCTGGTTCCCATGTTCTTTCTGTTTGAGCCAGCTGTGTTTTTGGTGTTCTGGTCTGTAATGGGCCAGATCTGGCAGCGCGTTAGCTTGGCGTGTGTGGTATATCGTTCCCATTGCGTAAAGCTACACAGCGTTGAGTGAACCTATGAAAGAGAACTGAGAACCCAAGTGCTCTGAGTAGGGAACGAGACACTGCATTCGCTGCCAAGCTCCTCTCGCTGTCGACCTGCTTCTTTAACAGGAAAATCTGAGGGGTAAATGGTGCGAGTGCGGGTCTATGTCAATCACGAATGACGTAGGGGCGGTGTCTCGCGCCATCAGCCAATGAATTGGCGTGATTCTATAAGGACTTCAGACAATCGTCACACCTGTGGGTGTTCCTATTGCGTAAAGCTACACAGCGTCTCATTCCCTACTCAGAGAACATGGGTTACGTAAGTTAGTGGGGTTAGTAACATTCTACCTATTTAAATTAAAGCACTATCAAATTTACCTCAAATCTCAAATATTTTTTGCAGACCTTTTCCTCAGCTGATGTGTAATGTTAAAACAACTAGTTATCTGCTGATGGAGTTCACACTATTTTGTAATTCGAAACCATTTGACCTAAAATATGTACTTAAATTATTATTATTATAATTTGTATAATATTCTTACAGGTTTACAAACTATTTTGTTATCTAAAAGCATATGACTTAATTATCTACTTTCTATACATCTATATATTTTTACTTTAATCTTGGGGGTTTACAAAAGTTTTTTTGTCATCTCAAACCATTCATTCATTCATTCATTCATTTAACAAGACATTTGTATATTCACAGTTCTCTAATGCTATGTTTATGTACCACGACATAAACATAAACAACTTTTTTAAATAAGTGTTTTATTTTAAAATTAATTTTTTTGTGTAGTTTTTCCTTTTTATGTTTCAATTAATTATTAGCTTTTCAGCAACTCTTTGGAGTTTGGAAATTATTTTAATTATTTTATAATCCTTAAGATACTTTTGTAGCTTTTATTCATAATTTGAATTAGTTTTTAATGTTTATATTTTCTGTCTTTGTTTTAATTTGAGTTAAAGCTGTACACATTTTATTGTGCATCTTTATAATTAGTTTTTTTATATTTTTACAAAGTTTTCATTATTTTATATTTCAGTTTTAGTTATTTTAGTACATCAAGTTTAGTACATGAATAATGTTACCTTGGCAACTAGCTGAAATAAAATATATATTTTTATATATTTTAGGTTAAGGTTTAAAGTAACAACATGTATTTTTATGGTTTTAGTGAAGCTAAAGCTTTAAGCTTGCATGTGTGTGCGTGTGTGTGTATACAGACTCACCGTGGCTCGGATGTGTGTTTTTATGGTTTTAGTGAAATATTATAAGCGTGCATGTGTGTGCATACAGACTCACCGTGGCTCGGATGTGTTTTTATGGTTTTAGTGAAATATTATAAGCGTGCATGTGTATACATGCTCACCGTGGCTCGGATGTGTGTTTTATGGTTTTAGTGAACTATAATAAGCGTGCATGTGTGTGCATGTGTGTATACATGCTCACCGTGGCTCGGATGTGTTTTTATGGTTTTAGTGAACTATAATAAGCGTGCATGTGTGTGCATGTGTGTATACAGACTCACCGTGGCTCGGATGTGTGTTTTTATGGTTTTAGTGAACTATAATAAGCGTGCATGTGCGTATACAGGCTCACCGTGGCTCGGATGTGTGTTTTGGCCTCCCGTAGCTCTTGTCTCAGTCCCTCTGTCATAGCGGTCACAGCGTATTTAGTGGCGCAGTAGAAATGTTCGTCAGCGCTGGGCACCATCCTGTGACCCCCCATACTGCAGAGAGATCATCAACAACAGCCTGGGATGAGTGTGTACAGCAGCACATTTCTGCTGTTAAATAACTCCAACAGACAGTAAAGCGCAGTACCTGTTGATGTTGATGATGTGTCCGTCATCCACGTGCCTCTCCTTCATGGACTGGTAGGCCTCACGCGTGCAGATGGCCAGAGCGAGAATGTTGACCTGCACAGGAAGACAGATGGTGTATGAATGGATGATAAAGACCATGTCTAGAACACATTTTATCACAAAATCTTTCCTGAAGCTGAAGCAGTGATGCATGGCTCTAGCAACGCCAAGATCATGGTTTTAATTCCCAAGGAAAGCTTGAACTGATGAAATGTATGCATTGAACAAGGCAAATAAAAGCAATGCAGAGCTAAAACAGTAAAAAATAAATAAAATGAGAATGTATATTTTGCATAAAGAAAATGAAGCCTATTTTGACCAGTTTTGTTAATCTTTACTAAAATGTCAAATTAAAATAAGATAAAAATTTCTCACAATTATGAGGAAAAAAGTCAGAATTGTGAGACTAAAGTTTTTTTGCTGTAGCAGAAACAAAACAACAACAAAAAACAGACTTGCGAGATATAAACTCGGAATTACAAGAAAACTGTGAGATATAACGTCAGAAATGTGAGATAAAGTGTCAGTTTAATTTAGATTTTTTTATTATGAGACAGAAAATTATAAAATAAATTTTAGCTTTAGTCATTTTAGTGATTTAACTTATACTACATGAAAATATTGAAATATTGCCTCGGCAACTGAAATATGTTTAAGCTGAAGTACTAAAAACTGAATTGAAACAAAACAAAAAAAATTACACTACATTAAAAATACTTTGGAAAATTATAAATAAAATGTCTAAATAAATAAAATATTATTTAAAAAAAAAAAAAAAAAAAAAAAAAAAAAATGTAACAAATGAATATCTAAAAATAAAAGCTAATTAAACATATTAGTAAAAATCATAAAGTAAATAAATAGTACTAAAACATATATGATTGGACAGTATTCTGTTGAAGCTGTCCCTATCCTGCCAAGATTAAAAGCCTTGGTGCAGTGATTGTGTGTTATATAAGTGCACGGCCCGTCAGTATCATTCACCTACAAACATCAAGCTCACGCAAATATTACAAGAGATCAGAAATGCTGAGAAACTGAAAATCCCAGAAGGGCCTGTACAAAGCACTTTCCCTTAAATGAACCAATACTCTTTTAGTATTAATATGAAAATAATAAAATGAATTAAATATACAGTGCATAGTATAGGAAAAAAGACAAATGGTAATGTGACAATTAAGGAAATGGGTTAATGAGAAAGGAAAGGAAAATGAAGGTTTCAGATATCAACGCATGAATCAAACTCACTCAGAATGCAATGCAACTGTTAGTTGTTGCATCTACATTTACATTCATGCATTTGGCTTACATTGCATTGAAGGTTTACACTTTATCAGTTCATGCATTCCCAAGGAATCGAACCCATGACTTTGGCACTGCAGATGCACATTGCACGGGCAACAGCTGCTGTCACTCAAGCCGCTGTTCAGTTAGGAAAAGTGGTTTTGAGTGAGAGCAGAACTGTGGTAAACAAATAAATGAAGTGCTGTTTGAGTGCCTACAGCAGTTCATTTAACCGTACTTGATGAAGCGCTTAAAAAAGAGAGTTGAAGAGGTGAGCACAAATTAAAAATGCTGGATAAAAGTGTGACCTTTCCATGGCTGTTTTAAACCATAGGCAGTATTTTAAGACACATCGACTGCTTGGAAAAGTAGGCAGCGACACTGCAAGTCTCCTCAAGTCACACAAATCAGATGCTGTCTATAAAGATGTGTGTGCTTCTAACTCACATCGATCATATTCCTCCAGCCGTCGGTCTTTCCGCTGAGCAGCGGTTCGTTGTGAGCCAGACCGGCGTTGTTGATGCACACGTCCACTCCCTGATGCAGCGTCTTGATGGCCGAGAACATGGACAGAATCTCTTCCTCGTTGCACAGATCACACTTATACGGGATCAGAGTGCCGCTGTATCCCGCGCTCTGACACTCGGCTGCCAACTTCTGCAAGGACAAGAACAGAAAACGCTTGAGCAGTGCCTTTCAGTGTCTTCTGAGAAGGATGACAGACTGACGGCTGTCTGAGATCAGGAGGAGAAAGCTGTTTGATGCGCTACTGGAAAGTACTGCTAATAGATTTTAGGTCGAGGCGTTTTCACTCAACAAAGCTGCATTTTGTGATTAAAACATTCAGGAAACAGTAATATTGGGAAATATTATTAGAATTTAAAATACCCGTTTTCTATTTGAATTGCTGTGAATTCTCAGCATCATTTACTCCAGTCTTTCTTCAGCGTCACATGATCTTTCAGAAATCATATTCATATGCTGATTTGATTCATAAA
Organism: Gymnocypris eckloni scoliostomus; assembly: GCA_027564155.1. Lineage (NCBI taxonomy): Eukaryota > Metazoa > Chordata > Actinopteri > Cypriniformes > Cyprinidae > Gymnocypris > Gymnocypris eckloni. Next base: position 36,744,674 of record CM050414.1, read on the forward strand.
AAGTTCAAAAGAACAGCATTTATTTAAATAGAAATCTTTTGTAACTTCATAAATGTCTGTCACTTTTTATTGATTTAATTAATACTGGCTGAATTGAAGTATACATTTTTAAATAAAAGTTATTAACACAATTAAATATTAATAAATATATTTATTCAATCTTACTATTACATCTTATTCATATTTATAAATTTATGAATTAAATAGTAAAATAATAAAATTGTATTTATTTAAGAAATAAAAAAATATATGTGACCCTTGCTTTAGTTTTAGAGACTAATTAAATAAATGTCCCTAAAACGAATGACTTGGATCTTCTCTCCACTATAATTACAAGAATAATAATGTTGCTAAACTAGTAATTTGTGAGAAAACAACTAATTATTGTATTCCATTCCCGTACGGTGGATTGCAATTACAACCATTATCATGATTGCAGCACTTCCCTCATTTAACACAACCGTCCTCACCGAGTCACCATGGCAACAGAGAAGCACGGCTAAAGGTGAAATGACTTCATATGCATAATCAAAAATAATTAACAGCACTTTCTGAGGGGCGGAAATTCTGAAATCACAACATCTACACACATTGTCAACTCTTCCTTTATGAAAATAATGACTTTATTGCACATTTCAAACCTCAAGATGTGTGGGAGTGACACACACACACACACACACACACACACACACACACACACACACACACACACACACACACACACACACATGCGTGCACACACACACACACACACACACACACACACACACACACACACACACACACACACACACACACGTGCACACACACACACACACACACACACACACACACACACACACACACACACACACACACACACTTAAGAAAGCTCTTAATAAAAAGAAAATAATCTTCTCTCTTAATAAGAATAAGAGTTTCTCTCTTCTGCTCAGAGCGGTTTCTTCCATTTACTGGCTCCTGATTCTGTTTTTAAACACATTTGATCTATACTCTTTGCGTCTGATATCACTAAGTGGGTAAAATGCAGACAGTGATGGAAGACGGGATGTGTCCAATCTCTCTCTCACACACACAGGTCTATAGACGGTAAAGCACTGACAGGCTTTCACTCACTTTTCATCAATAGCGCTGACAAACAGCTCAAGTCCACTCATTAACACGAACACACACACGCACACACAAGCTGTCTTACTAGTGCACTTAAAACTCTGCTTATAGAGGTGGTTCACTAGGTTTTGGAGGAGCTTGACAGTCCTCTATGTGTTCTTCAGGTCTCGTTTAATGTAGTTGACACTGACAGTGTCCTGAAATAATAATATCTTTACATGCCTTCGTGCTTCATCCCAGTTTAATAATGGAAAGACACTTCATTTTAAAGAAATGACAAAAATGAGCTTTTAGTAAAGCATCAGGATTCTAGCACTAATGTTTTGGCACTGCTAAACCAATGAGAAAAATCTAAATCAATGTCATGATCAAAATCGCACAAAATAGTGTCATTTACAAAAATGAACATAAGAGCAAAAGCAATAATCATGTCTCCTTTGTGTCATTTCCAAAATGTACTGACGCCCGTCAAGGGATAATGACATTTCAATTATTGTGAATATACATACATACATATATATATATATATTTATAAATAGTCTACACACACATTTCTATCTGTGTTAAATATAGCCAATTACTTGCTACTATTAAATTGCGTGCCCACACACACACACACACACAATATGTATGTGTTTTGTGTATATTTATATAATGTTATGCAATTTAAATGTTATATTTTTTAAATGTTTAAATTAGTGCTGTCAAACGATTAATCGAGATTAATTGCATCCAAAATAAAAGTTATTGTTCACATAATATATGTGTGAGTACTGTGTATATTTATTATGTATATATAAATACACACACATGCATGTATATATTTAATAAAATATGTATGTTTATATAATAAATATATTTATATATTATAAATTATGTAAATATATACATGTAAATAATTTCAAAACATATACTGTGTGTGTGTGTATTTATGTATACATAATAAATATACGCAGTACACACACATATATTATGTGAACACATTTTTTTATTTTGGATGCGATTAATCGTATGACAGCACTATTTTAAATGTTAATATATATATATATATATACCCTCTCTGAGAAAACCCAGCTAAAGTCATTTTTTGTGATTTGCTGTTTTCTAGAAAAAAATCTTCCTTCATAAGGTAAAGAACATTCTGTGAAAATTACCATTATATCTTTAATATTGTCTGAGTAAGGTCATGTCAAAGATAGAAATTATAGTGAAATTAATGGTAGAAATCAAACTTTGATGCTCGTTATCTCATAATTAGATTTTGAGACTTTAGCCTGGATTTCACAGAGAGGGTCACACACACACACACACACACACACACACACACACACACACACACACACACACACACACACACACACACACACACATTCTAAAATAGAATATTAGAAAAAATTTAAATGTTGAAATTAAATTAAATATCTGTATTTATTACAATTCCCCCAAAAAATAAATGAGTGCATTATTTTATAATTATATGTTCTATATTCATATCTATTTTTATATATATATTTAAATATATACACACACCTCTATACAGACATACACATAAAGCATTACTGATAGTCTGCCTAAGTATTTTAAGTCATTTGTCTGGAGTCATTCTTTCTCACCAGTGAGTCAACTGAGCTCACGGCTGATTGGTTCTTTTTTGGGGAGACTTACTTAGCTTGTGATTGGCTCACGTCCATCCCCGAGGGGCCCAGAACAGGGGCCAGGTTTGGCTCTCAGTGAGTGTGTCTGTACTGGATGAACCCTTGATGCCAAATCAGAGTAATGAAGCGTCGCTGGTGCTACAGCCCAAAAATATCCTGACCCATCTGTACATCAACTTTAAGAGGCGACAAAGCCAAAGCACAACCTTTTTATGACAACACCCTAAACAGGAATGAGAATCTGCACATTAATGACTGAATTCACTTATGTAATCATAACAGACTAGTAAATGCATGTGCAGATAAAAAAAATGTTTTCATGATATTAAAAGGTAAAATAAATTAATTAAAAAACCTAGATTATAGGCTATATGAAGACGAAGAAGGGGCTAGGGTTTTTCCAGTAAATATTATTCTTCTATAAAAGGACAAAATATTTATTGCATTTTTATTTCTCATCCCTTTGAGGGCTTTTATAGACTATAAGAAATAGACTCATTATAAAATGCACAACACATTGGTTTCACTTTCAAGTAGGCTACTTAGGGTGAATCCCAATTCTCTGTCTTACCCCTTCCCCTTAGTTTTGCGCGTTCATGTGAGAGTAAGGCTAATTCTGGTTTTGATCGAGGGGTAGGGGTAAGGGGAAAGGGTAGATACCCCTTAAAACCAAGCATTTTCACGAGCTTACTTGAAACCAAGGAGTACCCAGAACACACTGCGGCCAGATGCGAAATAATTCATAAATGCATTTCACGTTTTATGTTGCTGACTTATGTTAAACTGCTTTAAATTACTTTTTTCCACACCAATCTACACTCCATACACTATAACGGTAAAGCAAAAAAAATTAAATGTTTTTTAACATCTTTGCAAATGTATTACTAAAAAACTTAAATGATTCCATTGCATAAGCATTCATACACTTATCTTGGACAGTTGGAATTTAGCTCAGGAGCATTCACATTGCTTGTATGTGTTACTAGACTTTGAGTGAAGATAACCTGTGGCAAATTCACTTGAATGGGTATCATTTGGAAAGGCACAGGCATCTTAATAAAAGGTCCAACAGCTGATAAAGCATATCAGAGCAAAAACCAAGCCCTGGGGTCAAAAGAAGAGTCTGTAGAGCTCAGAAACAGGTTTGAGTCAAGCCACGCATCTGGGGAAGAGTTCAGAAAAACATTCTGCTTCATTGAAGGTTCACAGAATCATGTGGTCTCTGTTACCCTTAATGGAGGAAGTTTGAAACAACCAGGATTCTTCTTAGAGCTGGCTTTTTGGCCAAATTAAACAACTGATGGAGAAGGGCTTTGGTTAGAGTGGTGATCCAGCTCCAGCTCCATGATCATAGGTGCAGATAGGAGAGATCTACAGAAGAACAAACTTTACTGTAACACTCCACCGATCTGGGCTTTATGCTGGTGTGGCCAAACTCAATCCTCTCCTCAGCGAAGACACATGAAAACACACTTGGAATTTACAAAAAAGCACCAAAAGAACCCTGACTGTGAGAAATAATATTCTCTGGTCTGATGAACCTCAATTCCATGCATCGTGTTTGAAGGAAACCAGCTCTGCTTATCACCTGCAGAGTACCATCCCAAAAGTAAAGTGTGCAGCCTAATGCTGTGGGGCTGTTTTTCAGCGGCAGGGACTGAGGGACTCATCAGAGAAGAAGAAAACCTCAATGCACCAAAATATAGAGACAGCCTTAGTGAAAACCCAGTCCAGAGCATTCAGAACCTAACCTCAGATGGGCAGAAGGTTTACCTTCCAACAGGACAATGAACCTAAACACACAGCAAGAGTGGCTTATACACAACTCTGTGAATGTCCTTGAGTGGCCCAGCCTGAGCCTGAGCTTGAACCCAATCAAAATATTTCTGGAGAAACCTGAAAATATGCATCAACCACCATCTAACCGGACAGAGCTTGAGAGGTGAAGAGGTGAGGAGAAGATTAGCAGATAAATGCCAAATGTTGATGAGCAAAGCTGGTCGCATCAAACAAAAAAGACTTGATGCTTTAAAGGTGCTTCTCGTTGTATAATATTGTAAATATTTAGTTATATGAATACTTATGCAATGTACTTATTTCAGTTTTTTAGGGGTATGAATACATTTGCAAGGCACTGTCTCTGAAAACATATTGGAAGAAAAAATATATAAAAAAATAGGTAGTTCCTGTGGCTCAGTGGTAGAGCATTGCGTTAGCACTTAGCAGTGCAAAAGGTTGTGTGTTCAATTCCCAGGGAACACACATACTGACAATAAATGTATAGCCGGAATGCACTGTGAGTTGCTTTGGATAAAAGCATCTGCTAAATGCGTAAATGTAAATCTAAATAAATTTTTTTTAGTAAACAACAAGCATGCTCCTGCAGATCTAAAAAGTATATTATAATTTACCAATTTTAATTAAGATATTAAAAACTGTATCAATGAACAGAAAGCAATACATATTATTAATGTTCAAAATATCCACATTTAGTCTCTCAGCACTGGCTACAGGACACTCAAGTGAAATCAATGCCACACTATGCATTACAGAACAAAAGCACTGAGATTTCATTTAGACCGAGAGAGAACATAACAGGATGAGCTGTTCTCAAATTCACTTACTGTTCTTTTCTTACGACTGTATGGAAATAGGTACAAGAGCAGGATAAACCTGGTGTGAAGCAGAGACGTATGGAGAATTCTGAGCCATAAACACACACACACACACACACACACACACACACACACACACACACACACACACACACACACACCTTTCCTTCCTGATCCGTTTCTCCTTTCACTGGCAGTGAAGAGCAATTTGGCCTGTCATTGTATATTCACATCTTCATTAGTAAAGCTGCAGATCTGAGTCGCCCAATGAAACAGGAAGTGAACAAAAGAGCCAGAAACAGCTCAGACTTACAATAGCCACAACTAATTCAATCAGACGCTCCTAACGAGGGCTGTCAGATGCACCAGCACTGATGCCGTCAAAACTCAATAAGTCTGTACTGAAGTATACATATAACAGCTATTTTACATTGTAATATTTTAAAATATTACTGTATTTTTGATTAAATAAATGCAGCCTTGGTGAGCATAAATATAGAAGGTTGATTCCTTAGGATAAAAATGTAATTAAAACGTTTTATTTTTATAAAACAATAAAATAAATAAAACAAATCAAAATTATGAAGAAAATGTGAGAATTGTGAGACAATTTTTCTTAAACAGAAAAAAAACTAATTGTTAGATGTAAAGTCAGAAAGATTCGTTTTTTTCATTTTAATTTTAATTTTAAAAAGTTTCAATTACCATTTTTATTTGTATTATTTGTCTATGGCAAAAACGGGCTTAAATACATAAGGGACATTTTATTGATCTTATATATATATACACATGTGTGTGTGTGTGTGTGTGTGTGTGTATACTATATATATACACAACCCGAATTCGATAAATGTTGGAAAGTTTTTACATTTGAATAAAAGGAAAACTAAAATAACTTCAAATCATATGAACCAAAATTGTATTCACAGTAGAACATAGATAAGATAACATGTTTAAACAGAGAAATCTTTACAATTGTATGCACAAAATGAGCTAATTTCTAATTTGATGCCTGCTACTGATGCCTACTACTCAAAATAGTTGGGACAGGGGCATGTTTACCATGGTGTAGCATCTCCTCTTCTTTTCAAATCAGTTTGAAGATGTCTGGGCATCGAGGTTATGAGTTTCGATGTTGGAATTCGGTCCCATTCTTGCCTGATATAGGTTTCCAGCTGTGGAAGAGTTTGTGGTCGTCTTTGATGCATTTTTCGTGTAATAATGCACCAAATTTTCTCTATCTGGACTGCAGACAGGCCAATTCAGCACCCGGACTCTTCTACTACGAAGCTATGCTGTTGTAATAGCTGCAGTATGTGGTTTTGCATTGTCGTACTGAAATACACAAGGCCTTCCCTGAAATAGACGTCATCTGGAGGGGAGCATATGTTGCTCTAAAACCTTTATATACCTTTCAGCATTCATAGTGCCTCCCAAAACATGCAAGCTACCCATAACGTATGCACTTATGCACCCCCATACCATCAGAGGTGCTGGCTTTTGATCAGAACGATGATTACATGCTGGAAAGTCTCCCTCCTCTGTAGTCCGGAGGACACGGCGTCCATGATTTCCAACAAGAATGTCAAATTTGGACTCATCTGTCCATAGAACACTTTTCCACTTTGAAACAGTCCATTTTATATGAGCCTTGGCCCACAAGACATGACAGTGCTTCAGGACCATGGTCACTTATGGCTTCCTTTTTGCATGATAGAGCTTTAGTTGGCATCTGCAGATGGCACGGCAGATTGTGTTTACTGACAGTGGTTTCTGGAAGTATTCCTGGGCCCATTTAGTAATGTCAATGACAGAATCATGCCGATGAGTGATGCAGTGTCGTCTCGGGCATCCAACAAAGGATTTCGGCCTTATCCCTTATGCCAAAAGATTTCTCCAGTTTCTCTGAATCTTTTGATGATGTTATGCACTGTAGATGATGATATTTGCAAAGCAATTTGACGTTGAGGAACATTGTTTTTAAAGTAATCCACAATCTTTTTACGCAGCCTCTGCCCATGTTTACTTCTGAGACACTCTGCCTCTCTAAGGCATCCCTTTTATAGATAATCATGTTACAGACCTGATGTCAATTAACTGAATTAGTTGCTAAATGTTCTCCCAGCTAAATATTTTCAAAATGGCTTGCTTTTTCAGCCCTTTGTTGTCCTCGTGCCAACTTTTTTAAGACCTGTAGCAGGCATCAAATTTGAAATGAGCTCATTTAGTGGATAAAATTGTAATGTTTCTCTGATTAAACATTTGTTATGTTCTCCAAGTTATACTGTGAATAAAATATTGGCTCATGTGACTTGAAAGTCTTTTAGTTTTTATTTTATTCAAAAAAAATATATATATATATATATTCGGGTTGTACATGTGTGTGTATGTGTTTGTTTGTGTTTTTCTTATACATTGCTTACTAATACTGTTGTTACTGTAAAATACTTAAAGTACAGTTGACTTTAATTGCATCCTTGTTCTATGGTTTAATTAGTTCTGTTGCTTGCAATTTATTTATTATAATTTTTGTTTAATATAATGAACATTAACTTGAATAATTACTTGGAAAAATTGCCTAAATTAAATTGTTCAGTAATAGCTGACTATTATTAATTATTAATGTCAACTATACATTTTTTTAATGAATAGTTTCTTAAATATTTTTTTTATATTTCTTGTATGCACACATACAGAGGAGATGTGTTTGATGAGTCGGTGAAAGAGCTCACAATGTAAATGGATCACTAAAGGTCACACGGAGGCGCTGCTGATTAGTCACACACACACACACACACACACACACACACACACACACACACACACACACACACACACACACACACACGATAGATTACAGCTGTCCAAAGGTTGGGCTGAATCGTTAATCAAAGTCATTAAAATCAGACTCGTGAAAATGATTCAAACCCCACAGACGCCAGCCGAGTCATTAATGATGGATCATTAGCGCTGCTGACCGGGGAGCTGTTGATTTAGTTCTTCTGCACAGAGATCAGCGGACAGAGGACAGGAAGGGTGCGGCTGTCAGGAAGTGTTATGTAACACCTGAACCAACCTGTGAGGCCAGATTTCATCAACCGGCTCCGACTGACACACAGCTGCACAACACAGTCTACTATAAATACACACACACACACACACACTACAGAGAACGGTGGAAATAGAAACTGCATCAGCTGAAACCCCTGGACCCGCTGATATCCCATAATGCCACAGGAGAACTGAATGCTGATAGAAGTTAAATGAAAAAAGTGCTTAAATTGTACTTGGGTAACACTTGAGTTTTATCAAATAGTCAAAAAAATGCTAAATTTACATCTAAATATATGCAATATTTCACACACACACACACACACACACACACACACACACACACACACACACACACACACACACACACACACACACACACACACACACAATGTTTCATTTATTTTATATTAATATATGTTAAACTGTAATTGATTCCTGTGATCAAAGCTGAATTTTCAGCAGCATTACTGCAGTCTTCAGTGTCACATGATCTTCAGAAATCATTATAATATGCTGAATTGCTGCTCAGGAAACATTTCTGATTATTATCAATGTTGAAAACAGTTGTGCTGCCCAATATTTTTGTGAAAACCATTTTTCACGATCCTTTGATAAATAAAATGTTCAAAAGAACAGCATTTATTTGAAATATAATTATTTTGTAACATTATAAATGTCTTTACTGTCACTTTTGATCAATTTATTGCCTACTTGATGAAAAAAAACATTAATTTCTTGATATATTGAGTATCTCAATATCTTACTGGCTTCAAAACAGTATATTTATGTAAATATAAGTGATATGTATATAATATGTAAAAATATACACAAGTAGCAGGACAGCCACTACTATTCGATAAAACCACTAATAATCCATAATGAAAATGGACATATTTTTAATAAGGCAGGTCTTTGAGCTGAGAACCTTCGTCTTTGACGTCACTCTGCTGCAGTAAAACTAATTCTGTGAAACAAACACGTGACAGATGACAGGAGTTCAGCGTGAGCAGATCAGCACTTCTGGAAAACTAACAGAAATTAAACTTCAAATACTGCATAGAGCGCATACATGCATGTCAATCACACCGAGAAAGCACGAGCAGTCAATCAAAGTCATTTTTGCATGTTTCAAATGATTGAAATATAATAGAAAACCTGTATGCAAGGAAAGTCATAACATTTTTCAATTGGTTGTTCTCAAACTGACACAACTGAAATAAATCAGATCAATTATATAGAATTAAATTTGCACATTGATTGAAGGCAATCATCTCAAATCTCCTTTAACCTAAATACTTCTGCTTGTGTTTTGTAGACAAATATAAAATGTGAATACATTTCACAATAATAATTTGTGCCATGACAAGTCACTGATATTTTCCATATGTTATTATCCATATATTATTATGTTTTTTTAAATAAATGTTAAAAAACATGAATGCAAATATTACTTTTTGACTATTGTTAGATTGTGTATATACTTATATACTAATACATATAGTGTATATATATATAAAAATGATGTTTTTAACATTTTAATTTTAGTTAACAATAAAAACTCTTGCATTAAACATTTTAAGCCAACAAGACAAAAAAAGACAAAAAAGGCCCCTTTAAGTCATTAGAGCAAATTAATAAATACATATTTATATTCAACATAACAACAGCCCAATATTAATATTAAGAACTGTCAGTCTATAATCTTATCAAAACGTTCTATCATTGAACCATGAAATCACTAGAATCACTGAATATCGTGCTATATACATTGATAGAGACAGAGACCACATAAAGACAAAGAAAACAGAAAGCAAAAGTAGCACAGTAGAAACCTATAAGACGACTGGCAAATGATATAAGGTGTGTGTGTGTGTATGTGTATATGTGTGTGTGTGTGTGTGTGTGTGTGTGTGTGTGTATGTGTGTGTGTGTGCATGTGCGTGTGTGTGCATGTGTGTGTGTTCGTCTGTGTGTGCGTGCGTGTGTGAGTAAAGCCGCTGTAATCTTTAATCAGCTCAATGTTTAGTAACACGGGAATCAGCCGTTCACATCACTTACAGTAAAGACCCCAGAGTTTAATGAGACACAGACTGAACAGATGAAGCCTGACACTCCTGCCAGCGGAGGAGAAATCAATCACATGACCATGTAACTGCATTCATTCATATTTAAAACAGACATTTCTGTCCAGATGACTATGGGGTTGTTTGGAGTTTGGACTGTTTTTTTTTTCTTTGCATACAGTAAGTGTGACACACAAAAAATTATTCATATTTTGAACTTGACACAATGGTCTAAATTAATAATATGCACAAGTAAACCTTTAATGTAATGCAAGTTGCTTTGGGTAAAAAGTCTGCCAAAGACATGAATGTAAATCTTACAGAAATGATCATTCCTGGAGGATCTGAATGCAGTTTTATTTCCTCATCAAAGCCAATCTCTGCTCACAGATTTGTTTGGCGCGTGTTGAGTTTCCTCTGTGTGTGTGTGTGTGTGTGTGTATATGTGTGTGTGTGTGTGTGTGTGTGTGTGTGTGTGTGTGTGTGTATATGGTGTGTGTGTGTGTGTATGTATGTGTGTGTGTGTGTATATGTGTGTGTGTGTGTGTGTGTGTGTGTGTGTGTGTGTGTGTGTGTGTGTGTGTGTGTGTGTGTGTGTGTGTGTGTGTGTGTGTGTGTGTGTGTGTGTGTGTGTGTGTGTGTGTGTGTGTGTGTGTGTGTGTGTGTGTGTGTGTGTGTGTGTGTGTGTGTGTGTGTGTGTGTGTGTGTGTATGTTGGACAGAGATGGAGAATTTGAGATTCTGTGTGGAAAGCCATCCAATTTAATTTCAGCACCATGAGAAGCATCCGCGTGTGTGTGTGTGTGTGTGTGTGTGTGTGACGGTAAGACCGAAAGCCGAGTGCTCTGCATTACTCTTCCTAAAAAAAGAGAGAAATGAGCAAATGATAATAGTTCATCTCAAGTATATTTAATGACCGACATTTGATTAATTAGCGCATCTGGCGTAATGCTAAAGGTTGCATTTGAAAACATTTGCTCTTCTCTTGAAAGCATTAATAACCAGCAGTCAAAGATATTTTGTTTAACATAAAACATCAGTTGAAAATCTAACAATCACATCCAGAATTATACAGGCCTACATATGTTTTGCATTGAAGTTAATGGAAGTGCTATTTCTATATTTGCTTCTTTTTTCTGTCTTTCTTTATTGCTTTCCTTCCTCCTCTCCTTTCCTTTCCCTTTTTCATCTTTCTTTCATGTAATGTTTGCAGAATCCAGTGCTGCTATTGTTAACTAAAACTATTTTTTAACAGTAATAAAGATGAAATAAAATATAATTATTAAAAAGTGATACAATGATAAAACATCTACTTAAAAATAAGTTGAAGTAATAAAATATGTCATGAAAAACTATCAAAACAAGATGGATCCATTTGGAGTCCAAAAAGTAATCCGCACTGGAGCAAAAACAGAAAACATAAAAAGTCATCCACAGAGGAACCCACAAAAACAGAGAACTGCAAACAATAATCCAGCAACCAAACACTCTGAAAACATGGTATAAATCAAGGATGAAACTAACCAGTAAATGACATTCAGCTGAGAATGATCAGACAATCATGAGTGCAAGGGGTGATGGGAAACGAAGTCCAGACCCGAAAAACAACAATCCCAAAAGAGTGCCCTCTTGTGGCTGACATGGGCACTCCAGCAACTGACAAAATACTCAAACTAAAAAAAACAAAAAAAAAACAGAAAAGACAAAAGCACAAAAAAATAAACAACTACTAAAATTATGAAAATATAAAAATAATGATATACTATAATGTTATAATATTATATAGTAAAAGATAACACTAGTATTATAAATAATAATATATTATATACTAAAATAAGTGTAATATAAATAATCCTAAAATAAATAAAATAAAACAGTGTTTCAGATTGATGAAACTCTCCAAAAGCAATATACAATGTCATGAATTCTACATTTATAAGAGACAAATATGAAAGTATTTAACCAGAAAATGTGCATTTTAATCAATGACCCAGATTCTCCTACAAAAGAGAGCATTTCAACAGGCCTCGTTCAGCAGATACAGAAGAAGATTGACTGAGCTGTCGAATGATGTTTAGTATGCACACTTAGTACATAGAGCACTTCTCTCTCCTTTTCTTTTAAGGCACATCCCTAAATAATCTTATTTGGAGCGATATTTAATCTGACGTGTTTTGTTGGGAGAATGTTTCAATGTTGATTACATGCGAAGCCTGAATGCACTGCATACTAGACGATCCGTGTCCCTTTAAACACGACATCGGTCTCCAGGGTTTGTTCAGAGAAAGATGCTGTTCACTGAGAGACAGTAATAGAGAGACAGCATGGTCGCGCGGCACGTCCTCAGACCGTCTGACCACCGACGGATGAATCCATCTCGCGGCACGAGGGGGTTTCATTATCATGCAACAGCTCAGTATAATTGCAAATTACTCCACACAAAGCCTTTCAGCATGTTTCCTCATGCAACTACACGACACGCTCACTGTGAGAATAAAACTACTCAATAAGAAATAAACAACGCTTTGAGTCTTGTTGTGAAATATAATCACATCTGATTTATTGCAGGGCTGTTCTCCCCTGCATCTCTCCCTCTCTCAGTCAGCGGGTGTCCATGCACTCAATGAACCCACGCCTGCTCCAGGATTCTGATGTCATTTAGTGAAGAGACAGTGGCTTTCAGGAGACACGGGACGTCCCCCGGAGGCCCTTCACATCTGCTTTCATATACACACACACACACACACACACACACACACACACACCACACACACACACACACACACACACACACACACACACACACACACACACACACACACACAGCACACGCACAGACACACACACACAGAGCACACTGCAAACAATATACAGACAACACATGGTGATGCACCAGCCAGTGTGTTATTAAAATAAATAAATACAAATATTTGCTAATTTAGTTGTTATAGCAAAAATGGTAAAACTAATCAAAGAGCTCATTTGTAAGTTGCTCTGGATAAAAAACATTTGCTAAATGTAAATGTAATAATAGGAACACTATGAATGCAAATTGATCGATTTTACTCAAATAGTTTATAGGTTTTAATAAAAAGCAGAGATGTCTGAAGTGTACATCTAATTCATGGAAATACTGAATAATCACCACTTATAATTATAACGAGTTATTTAGAAACAAAATAAATTGCACTAGTAACATAAAATAACATAACATAAAATAAAGATGATGATGCACATCTACAACTGGCTTTAATCTACAAATAAAACCACTGATGTGTCCACAAATTCCTTATCAGACACAAAACTTGATATTCAACGTAATACAATGTCACAGATCAGTATTGTTCCAGAGACATTCATTTTGATCAGTTAACCTCAAAACTGACTCAATTTCACAAATGTCGGTATTCAGATGAGAAGACAAAATTTAAAATATCATAGCCATTCATCAAGTGTTCAGATGAGATTTTGTGCCATCTTTGGTCTTTTTTAATGTAATGTACATAGTAGTTATTCACTAAGAATGAATTGTGTTTTATTTGCATGTGTTCCTATGGCTCGGTGGTAGAGCATTGCGTTAGCAGTGCAAAGGTTGTGGGTTCGATTCCCAGGGAACACACATACTGACAAAAGAAAATGTATAGCCTGAATGCACTGTAAGTCACTTTGGATAAAAGCGTCTGCTAAATGCATAAAAAATGTAAATGTGCTGCTTGTGTTGTTTTAGCACCTGACTGACTATAGGAATCATGTAAATCAGGTGATGTGCATAAACGCTTACGAAATCAGTGCTTCTCACTGCATGAGTTCAGGAGAATGAAACAGATTTGGTTTGATCCATTACCTCACGACACAATACACATCAGCATGTCATGATTCAGTACAATGCCACTGCCACGCATCACTGTATCAAAGATTTAGGCATTTGAACTAGAAATATGCTTTATTTTGGCCAAATGTTGGGAAGTTCAAGCATGCCTTTTCATTCTGGAGGAAAGCACAGATCTAGTAAAAAATTGAGTGTTTTAAGCAATATTTGTGTGTGTGACAGATGCTTTTGTAGACAACCGACATCAGGACTTTTGCTAACCTGTTGCACTTTTAATGATTATATATAACAGCATGAGATGAGCTTCATTTTTAATGCAAAGTTTGACCTATGATGTTTGCACTAATAAAACAGACCATGCAAGTGTAGAGTAAGTCCCCCTAAAGCACCGTGCATGCTGGTAACATGTCCACGTGTGACCTACATGCCTGGTTTGTGTGCAGCGTTGGAGCGGTTTTCCATGCTGGGTGCAGAGCTGACACATCACAACCTGCAGGTGACATGATGACCTGTGTGCTGTGTGACATACAGGCACACGCTTTCTTTAGCTTCTCTCTGGGAAATGTAATAGATCTGAGACTGCTGAATAGACTTATCTATTCTCAATAATAGTTTCCAACCCACAGCCCAACTTAACCAGCAGGCACTGCTTTAGACATGTGACCCTGGAGCACAAAAGCAGTCATAAGTTGCTGGGGTATATTTGTAGAAATAGCCAAAGATACACTGTATGGGTCAAAATTCTATATTTTTCTTTTATGCCAAAAATCATTAGGATATTAAGATCATGTTCCATGAAGATATTTTGTAAATTTCTTACCGTAAATATATCAAAACTTCATTTTTGATAAGTAATATGCATTGCTAAGAACTTCATTTGGACCATTTTAAAGATGATTTTCTCAATATTTCAATTTTTTTTGCACCCTCAGATTCCAGATTTTCAAATAGTTGTATCTCAGCCAAATATTGTCCTATTCTAGCACATTTTGTAACAGAGCTAGAGAGTGAAAGCATGGTAAGTGTACATCAGCAAGTGTGAATGAAGCCTAATGCATTTCAAAGCACAGCGGGGGAAAACCCTCTTCACTCAAACGGCGTCTGGTAAACAGCCCAGCGCTCACAGAAGCAAAACTAAAAGAGCTGATGGCACCGCAGTGACGCGCTTAAACAAATACACTGAGCCTCCTGCCAAGACGACAGAATTCATGAGCTGCAGCGCCTCGATGCTCGGCCACCGGAAGACGACGGAGTCTGTGAAGGCTATTTGAGGTCTGATTATGTGCCTTTTATAAGAGCCGTGAAACTTGGCATCAAATCTGACGACTGGGGCAGAGCTTACTGCTTTTCACAGATCTAAAAGAGCAGATTTCACACTGCATACGACTCACTGGCTTTACTTCTCTGTAGAAATCAACAACTCTCAGATCTGTATCATCCCAAACCTTCTTTCGTTCATGCAACACAAAAAATGTATAAATTGTTCATGCATTTTTAATTAATCTTGTTTAACATAAATAATAAATTCATGTTAGTTTGAAACAACATGAGCATAAATAATGACAATTTATATTTAAGCTATATTATCACAGAGCTCTAATCTGTTAAACACAACCGTAAGGCACGAAGACATGATGAATGATAAATATTAACATAACTTTTGTAAAGCGGCTTTAAAACAATGTGTACATTGAAAATTAATATATAACTATATTTGACTTGACTCATTGCCAAGTGAACTGTTCCTTTAAGAGTCAGATGAATGATGACTGATGGATGTTGACTCATGAATGGATAGACGGGTGGCTGACGTCATCCTCCAGAGTTTGTCCTTGTAATCTGACGCATTATAAAAGTGCCCACAACTGGTTTGGTTATGCATGCTTCAGTTGCAACAAAACATACACAAAGGTCATCCATTACTGTAACTGACAACTGGAATAATCAGTTCAGAGAACTGTGGTTTGAGAAAGCTGAGATTCCAGACAGGAATAACAACATTGCACAGTGATGTTTCCCATTCATACGCACCATCTGACACATGCATGTACTGTATGTGAGATTTGACACTTATGTTTCTGTATTCCCAGCTAACAGGGAACGTTCTCAGAACTTTCTAGCAAAGTTCTTCCAGTAACGTTCATTCAAAGCTATCTGGTCATCAATACTTTTTCCTAACACTTATTTAACATTATTTATCCTATACATTGTTCATGTTATGATTTCACATTTTACGTTTCAGTTGGACATTCATTTAAAGGAGTCATCGGATGCCCATTTTCCACAAGTTGATATAATTCTTTAGGGTCTTAATTAGTGATGCACCGATCATGATTTTTCGTGGCCGATTCCGATACCGATTTTTTTTCCCTTTAAGCAACCAACAAGAAATAATAAAAAGATTCTAACACAAATAAAGTGGTTATATAGTGAATATAGATTTTATTTAACATGTATAATATTTAATTGTTTAAAAATATATATATTTAAGAAAAAGTTGCCCCAAATTCATGTCTGTGGTGTTTCAACAATGGATGTCACCTTTAAGAAAAGGGAGAATTCTATTTGGACTACTTCCTGTGTGTAACGGTCACTGCAGGTGCTGGTTGATCTGAGGGTGCATGGGGAGTACATTCTCTCTTATAAATTCTTTCTTATAAAGTTAGCTAAATCTCTGACAATTTCATATGTTGTCATTAGTGTATGTGGTGTTATGTTGATAACTTGCAGATCTGGCATATTTTGATAAAAAATATATAAATACATACTTCTTGTTGATATTTCCAAAATGTCCCTGATCTTGAAATCATCATGATGGTAGCCTCCATTTTAGAAAAGTCTAAGCTGATTTGTATGTGGTGTTACTGTCTCTGGTGTTAATGTATTTTCTGGTAACACAGAGCCTTTAGTAACTTGCATTATAATCCATTTATTTTAATGGATATAGCATATTAAACTAATTTTAAATGCCTATCAATATATTTTATTAGAAAAAACAAACAAGCATCTTTACAAATTCTGCCTCTCATTTGCCACCCCAGTTGAAGATGGACCAAGATGGTTTTTAAATTGGGTTGAAACTACATAAAACTGGCCTTAAATGAAAACATTAACAGTAACCATGTGAAATTAAAGGCAACATTTGCATTGTTACACTCTAAACAACACAACCAACACACATTCAACAGTCCAAACAAAGATGTTACTTAATCAACATTTGTTGTCATTTTTAAAATTGGTGTAAAAGAAAAAAGGTATTTACCAGTGAAACTAAATAAAACCAAAGTAGGCTATATAAATAAATTATTCCAAAATGTTAAATCAAATAATGTTTAGTGCACCGAGCAAAAACAAAGATGCTACAGCTCGTGCTTGTTAAATCGAATTAAGTCAATGTAATTTTAAGGTAAAATAAAAATAATAATCTTGTACAGAACTGACGTTTATACGTTTGAACGTTTTATTCTTTACAAAAAGTAGCATTTCAGCTTTGTCGCAAGTTGGTCTGTTTCTTTTCTCATCCAACACGTGAGAAGCTGCGCTGAACAACTGTTCACGGTCTATTCTTGTGCAGGGCGTGACAGATACACGCGCAAATTCTAGTGATGGGAAGTTCGGATCATTTTACCGACTCGGACCTTTGAGTCTCGTTCAAGATGAACGAACGACTCGAAAAACCGAAGACTCAAAAAGTGAACTAATCAATTATCTTTCCGGCTCATACTGCATAGTCACGGATGAACGAGCGACTCGAAAAACCGAAGACTCGAAACAGGTGAACTAATTCCAGTACAGAACCTTTAGGATGGTGATGCATGCGCACTGAACGAATCACTCCCAAACGATCGCTCGTTCTTCTCGAGTCTCATTAAAGATCCGTTCAAAATGAATGAATCGTGAAGACCGACCCATCACTAGCAACTTCAGCTAGAGCAGCAAAGGAAAGCGGCTCTTATTTGTGTGCCAGTAATGTTACACCAACGGCTGTTCGCTTCATTGTATCTGTTTTTCTGTGTGTGTTGTGCTCCTGCCGAATGCCTTCCACACAAATGACATGTTCGCACTTTCGGAAAAATCGTCAAAAAGACAAAACCGGCCGGTTGCCGATCGCGATTATAAGCAAAACCGGCCGGTTCCGATCTTTGGCCGGTCAACCGGTGCATCCCTAGTTTTAATGAAAAGTCTATAACATACTTTGGTTAAAATGTCTCAATGGTAGTGTAAAACACACAGTTTTTACCATGTTAAAATCAGCTCTGTTTTCATCAAGCCGTTTTTTAGTCCATGTTGCTTTAAATGCTAATGAGCTCTGCTGACCCCGCCCCTCTCTTCCGTGGGGTGACTAGCAGTACTGTTTACTTTAGCCGCGAAACTAGCTAACTAGTACATTATGAGGAAAGGTGATTTGCAAAGAATCATAAAAACCCATAAACTCACTTCTTCTATAGATGAATCTGATCACGAATGATTCACGTGAACAGACACATTTAGGCAGATCGGGATCGGCGCATTCCCTTCAAAGTGAAAGAAACGTTAATCCTCTGCGTCTTCAGCAGCTCAGATATCAGGAGTAACCGACGACTGCTATATTCATTATTACATCCAACAACAAATCACCTCAATCACCTAATCAGAGACGTTCTTGTCTTCCCTGCACCGGAGGCAGACAGCTCTCAGTCACTCAGGGGGCGGGGCTAAGGTAAGACGGGCTTGTCAATCAACTATCGTGGGAGGAGCCTGTACAGAACTACATCATTCTGACCGGAGACTCAGAACAGCCTGATTTGAGAAAGAGGATTTAAAAACCACTGGGTGGACTTTTATCATTATAGGATGGATGTGTACACACACTTCCAACACACATTTATATTCAAACAACTTGTAAAGTTAATTTTGCATCCGCTGACCCCTTTAATATTAGTTTTAAATATTACTACTGGTTTCAAAAGTTCAAAAAGAACATTCAAAGTATGTTCCTGTAATGATAACATTTATCAAATGGAATATTTCCTAATATATACATACAAATTGTATAGAAACTGTACATTTTGAAAGTTTACAGAACATTCAGAAACAACTTTTTCATAATGTTAGCTAAGTGTTTTTTTTATATTTTGTTATCTGGGTACCTTGACACTGTTTCAGCGAGTGTGTTTTCATGCACAATCTGACACCATTATTAAACGATCCAACAAATGTAAGATACATGTCTTAAATTGTGTTCTTTATCTGGTCAAATCTAGAAAAGAGTTTAGCCAATTATCCCTATTTTGCAAGTAAACTAGACAATAAATGACAGGTTTGTTGTGCAAAAATAGCTCATTAAAGAAACCCAGAAAACCACATTTACAGTAAATGCTGAAATCATTAAGGCTTTTGGTTTTCTTTATGGCAAAACAAACATATACAGTGCTCAGTAATGACATATACAGTAATGAATAATTAGACTAATTAGAATTAGAATTGAATTCTTGTTAAATTGTAAAAATTTAGCTTTGCTCCAGAGACTTTCAGTGGGGTGTACTCATTTTTGCATCACCCTAATTTGAGTAAAACTGAAAAATGTGTAATCTAAGTTATATTATTAACCTTACTTTCATGTTATAAGTTAAACAGATGTTATATTAAACTTAGTCTTGTCAACATTTTGGAAATGGTTTTTGTGTTCATTGAGATATTGTTTAAAATGTTACTTTTCAAAGGGGGTGTACTCATTTACGCTGAGCACTGTATGTGCACAAGACATGATTAAACTGAATAAACTCATTCACATGCTGAGGTTTTATATTCATGCAAAGCCACAACCGCGGTAATCAGCACAAATCTAGTTGTGTTGATCAAGATTTGTATGAACTGTTCCCCTCAAATCACCCTTTTTCCAATTAAACAACACAGTTTGAGTAAGCATCACAGATGTTCTCTCATTGCAACTTCATTTGAGGAATTCTTGGAGTATCAAAAACCTGTGTAAATATACAAGCAACTAAAAAATCTGCCAATGCACAGAGCTAAGCACTAATTAACCTGAAGGTCATGATTAAAGTGCTGTGGTCTAGTGGAGATCATACCAAGCACCACGAAACGCCACTCTTCTCATCTTATTTATAGTTACAGCATCGCAAAGATCTGTGCAATGTTTCGATCATTTTCTCATTAAAAATGGCAATTTGTTGAAAAACCACTTACCCTCAGCAATGTATGCTCTGCAGTGAATGGGTGCCGTCAGAATGAGAGTCCAAACAGACGATAAAACATCACAATAATCCACACCACTCCAGTCCATCAGTTAACATATTGTAAAAACTAAAAGCTGTAATTAAAAACACTTGTAAATTGTCTTGTAAATGGTGCTTGATCTGAGCAGATTTCTCTCCTGACAAAAATGTCTTGCTTCCAGCTAAACGAGTCCACTGTCTATAAGATTTATTTTTCCAGTGAAAAAGTCGTCTGGTCTGAATCAGGAGAGAAATCTGCTCAGATCAAACACCGTTTACAAGCCAAAACAGTCTAAAACAAATATGTGGGTGGATTTTGATGTGAGAGAGAACAGGAGATGGATTTTTCACTGGAGAAAACGTTATTATGGATTATATGCTCTCTATTTTGGCCAGAAGAGACATTTTAAAGTTAAAACGCCTTAATGATGTATTTGTTTCTAACAAACATGCAGTTTTTCACTTCGGAAGATGTTAACTGATGGACTGGAGTGGATTACTTGTGATGTTTTTATCAACTCTCATTCTGACGGCACCCATTCAATGCTACATTTCACCAAATCTGTTCCCATTAAGAAAACTAATTCTCAGCAAAATCCAGTCTCTCTATCTAACAGAACAAGTTTGGTTCTTGCAGCTTTCTGCTAACGAGCTGATTTGAATCAGTTGTGTAAATAAGACAAAATGTTGAGAAGCCACTGAAAGTTCATCCCAATCAGCCCTGATCACATGAGCCTAACCAAACACAGAGCTGCCAAAGTCAGCGGAATATCCCAGCTTACTGATTCCATGCGCGATGTAAAGATCATGACACCAGCGCAGGGCCTGCATGCACCGTGTCACGCACCTCTTGTGTTCTGGGAATCGATTGAGCTTGAAGGACAAGTGAACGACACACTCGACAACACTGCAGATTCAGCCTAAATTAACATCTTGAACATTTGTATGAAAAGATGTAATGTAACACCCAACTGAAAACTGCGATTAAGATCAATCCGATCAAAGACACAGAGCCTCGTCCAGCGCTCAGTGCTGCAACATGAGCGTGAGCTTTCACAGCAGTATGGGTGGAGGGAGATGTAGTATTACTGGAACAGACTGCTGTCTGTAGTGCAACTACTGTACATACTGTACACCAATCCATCTCTGTAGTGCAACTACTGTACATACTGTACACCAATCCATCTCAGTAGTGCAACTACTGTACATACTGTACACCAATCCATCTCAGTAGTGCAACTACTGTACATACTGTACACCAATCCATCTCAGTAGTGCAACTACTGTACATACTGTACACCAATCCATCTCAGTAGTGCAACTACTGTACATACTGTACACCAATCCATCCTCTTTAGTGCAACTACTGTACATACTGTACACCAATCCATCTCAGTAGTGCAACTACTGTACATACTGTACACCAATCCATCCTCTGTAGTGCAACTACTGTACATACTGTACACCAATCCATCTCCTGTAGTCCTGCAGCTATGTATAGAGCAGTTAAAATGTGCATTAATCAGAGATCGGTGTTGTTATGTCTAACAGCGTTGAGAGTAACACATTTTGGGAGTAAAAAATGCATTACTCAAATAATTTTTTTTTTTAAAGAATGCATTTTTCCCCAGTGTTATTGCACGGAGACATCTACATGTTAGAGTACTTTAATCAGACAAAATACAAATAATGTAAATAATTTATACTATATCTTAAACAGATTTGTAATATCCCTTCCTCGTTATTATGGCCAATAGCGTTAGAAGTAACAAACCTTTTGTAATAAAACTGAAATGTAATATTTCTGCAATTACTCAATCAATATTTCAAATCAAAACAAACAAACAAATAAATTAATTCATTAATTATGGCCATGGGGTCATCTATTTGTTAGTGCATGAAAGCTGACAAATAGGTTAAAATAAAATTAATTTGTTAATTTAATATATTAATCAATTTGATACAATAAACAATATCAAAAGAAATAATAAACAATACAAAAAATATCATACACAATTATAATAGTACAATTCTAAATCCAGGTAGTCCAAAGGCCTTACACAGAAACCGAAAAAAGTTTGGTGTGTCTGTGGATCAGTGATACATCAGCTCAAAGGCTGCCGTGGGAAAAACTGATCCTGGAACAGAAATCTGCCGTAACTAACGAAGACCCGCTTCCCATTCCACCCCGTCTCCCATAGAGACAACATTATTACTCCCAGTTTGATCATCACTATCCTGTTCCCAAACCTTTCTCACTGATTTTCCCAGTCTCTCTGTTTGGTTGGAATACAAAAGCTCAACTATATTAATAGCGCTCAACAGGCAAATGCACCGGACAGACCTCACTGGGATTGATGTCACATTCGACTATAGTCACAACACCTTTACATTCACTCAGAGCATCGGGCTGCTGTGTGTGAACGTTTATATTCTCCAGGGACAGTCCCAAACACACACACACACACACACAGTCTTTGACACAGTTACAGTGGTGCCTTGTGATCAGACGGACACAAAGCTCGTCTTGTCTCTCGTTTCACTTTGCAGATTCGGATCTCATAAAGTAACCACTTACTGTATCTCTATCTTTGTTGTTGATAACCCTGCAAAGAGCCTCTTCAATGATGTTCACATGTACTCGCACGCACGCACGCACGCACGCACGCACGCACACACACACACAGAGACACACAGTCAAAATGACACGAGAGAGAAAAAAGGCATTTCCAGGAAAATCCAAGCTTTAAAGTGCTGCAGTAAATCTGAGCAGATTTTACCATGTCATAACTTTCAACCTTTGTCCATCATAACAATATTTTGCAAACACACGTTATGAATGGACTGCACTGAACAGACAGACACACACAGAGCTGAAACACTTGAATTCAATCTCTATGAATCAGCAATGGAACAAAGTATGTAGTTAAAAAACAAATACAATATTTATTATGAGGAATCAAACTTGCTTTTGTCTTTAGAAATAAATCTTAATATAAAAACATACTGTTACTCATAACCTCCTTGCGTGTCAAAGCGGGTCATTATGAACTTCCACAATTATCTTTACAGCAGCTATTGTTTTATGAATCTGGCACAATATAATAATAACTGCACTTGTCTGGACAGTAAACCTGTGAAAAAGGTGTTTAAATACATTAAAAAAATAAATCCATCACTGGAACAAAAAGTTACAATTAATAATATAATAAACTTAAATATATACAATATAATAATATGCAGTGTATTATTATAATACACATTAATAATATAGCAATGTAAAATATTATAAATAATATTCAAAAAATATATCATATATATTTGTTTTTATTATATTATTAATCTAAGACAGATAGTTAATAATAGAATACATTTTATTTTAATATAATATATGTATTTCATAAATACTATTATAAAAATATACATAAAAACGTAAAAAAATATATATTATAATACAACAATATACACATACATATATATATATATATATATATATAAAGTTCAGTTTCTTCTATACACCTCCTGTGAGGGTGGAGTCTTTTGAGACCTGCAGGGCAGGGCTGAATACTTCATCAATGATTGACAGCTCACGAGGAAGGGTTGAGGAATGATGAAGTGAGAACCTCAATGAACAATTCCTTCTGCTCCTTCTTAAAGAGACACATACGTGTATTGCACCCAAAATATTAAAATATTGCCATATACTGCTGGTCATGATGTTCTAAGCCGATATGGTTTTCTTATGTGGAACACAAGAGATTTTTGTGAAAAATCACAGTATATGAATCATATTACTAGTTTTCATAATCTGACGCGTCTTCAGAATTCTCCTCTACTTGTGTTCGAGTTTAGAAAGACATGGAGGTGAGAAAACGTAAAAAAAATTCTCATTTTGAGGGAAAGTATTCATAAAACCAAAGAGCAGTACATTTAACATTATACAATACAACAAAAAAACAACCTTAAACTCGCCTGGGCTTATGAAATCATGCTAATACGTATTGAAATGCATGTACAGTAGTGTAAAGTGGGCGGGGAGAAACCTATCAATACTTCACACGCGATCAATCACTGCAGCTGAGCGCTCATTTCTCCTAAATAAACTCTCAACTTCTGAATAAAGCTTAAACTGTCTGTCTCCTGAGGGAAGGTCGCGCGTAACGTTATAAGAGAAAGACTTGAGTGAGCTAACACACGTAGCGCCAGGGCTAGATCACCACCGAGGCCTCCGAGCGCTCACAATCTGTCAAAGAGCTCGTTTTAACGTCGCTTACCTCGATCTTGTCCACGTTCCGCGCGCAGCCGACCACCTTCATGCCGTGCTGGACGAGAGCGCGAGCCACAGCCGCTCCGATCCCGACAGACGCTCCGGTGACCAGCGCGACTCTCCCCTTCCAGCGCTTCATCATCTTCAGACGCGGCGGATACAGTGTATCACAGTCAGCGCGGCTGTCACAATGTATCAACGTTCTAATCCGCGCCGGACTGTAACAATGTATCACAACTGCGCGCGGCTGTTACTTTGTGTGTGTACCGCCAGTGCAGTAATATCCTCCGATTCAGAATGGTAACGTTATCAGGGAACGTGTTTGGGGCGGGACAAATCACTCCAGCCCTCCCCTAATCTTCTGCCGTTAACACCCACGAACAGCTCGACACACACGGATCCAATCCCCGCAGAACCCGAGATTAATTATTAACGGCGGCGGAGATTAGAAAAAAACGAAAACAAGCTTTAGGTTGCTGTTGTCGCCCGCACGTTCCCCACGTCAACAATGAGAAACGTTGCCTTGGCAACTACATGAAATAAAACAAGCTTTTAAATTTGTTTTATGGTTTTAGTTAACTATAATAACTCTGGATCAGCCTTCTTGTCACTGTACAACCTTTCTTTCAGTTTTGAGCAATCTTTTAGCTCACTCTGATAATCTGTATTTTGTGTTGTGATGAAAAGTAGAACAAAACACCATCTAGTGGCTGACTATAGTTTTAACATTTAACACGGTTTATGATGAAAATACAAGGTTAGAAGTGTAAACAGGTTAAATTATTTTAGCAACCTTTATATGAACTTATTGTCATTTTATATGTTAACCAAATAGGATATTTGCAAACCTACACAACAATATAAACACTCAAAAGACATGATTATTCAAATTTTTATGAAATCCAATTACACAGAAAAGACATTCAAATCTGATGCATATTAATAAATATTCTTTATTTTGTTAAATCACATTGCTTTCAACATCACATCCAGTCATCTTTCTAAATGGATGTTTTCATCTTCCTGTAAAATCTTTTTATTCAGATAATTATTATTAATCTGTACACATTTATCGGTACAATTCTTGCCACTAAAACTGTCACAGTCAGTGAACATTTGAGAGAAAAACAAAGAAATGTTTAACAAACAATACATTAAGACTACCAACACCTAACCCTACAGTCAAGCCTCCATGATCAATTTAACAACAGTGTTCCTAACGACCTGCTCCCTAATCAGCGTGTCAAGAGAGAAAGAAAACAAAGCCAGCTGAGAGTGATTGAGAAGGACAGAGAGTGAAAGAGGAGGGGCCAGAAGGGGAAGACGTGTAACATTACCCAAAAAACATGAACATCGTCAAATACAGCGCTGAAATTGATTCTCTTACCCATTTCATATTCCCAAAGTCAATGCAGCAGTGATCACGAGTGTGTTGACGCTCTATAAAAATAAGTGTGAGTTAGTGTGTGTGTGTGCATCTAATTGACGCTGGTGGCGGGCAGCCACGCTCCGCGGCAGTATTTGGTGAAGCGCTCTTTAAGGTGCTGTCTGTACTGGTCTCGTGTGCGGTAGAACGATTTGTTGCTCTCTACGAATGACTGGATCTCGTCCTGCGTCAGACAGTTCTCTTCATCTGTGGTCACTTCAGATTCATTCTGTGCACAAAGAAATTACAGCAAAAAGTCACTACTTTCAACTCTTTCAATACACAAACATCAGTGAGATATAAACTATTTCACTGAACTGACACAAGTACATTATTAACCCTCTGGTTGTGTTCGGGTCAAATTGACCCGAAAAGATTTTATTTTTCCCGTAAATACTAGTTAACGTTATCGCATTGGACTCAAACTTACTGACTTTGTTCACATAGGGTATAAGTACTTCTCATTAATTTTTTTAACATTTTTGTGGGTTTTATTTCACCTAGTAACACTTGTGGTGTTCCCGGTCAAAAATGACTGGACTCCAAACAATTGCTTATAAATCTGATTATTATGTTATATTATCACCAAATATTGGATTCATTATTTTTGTCAACTTGTTTTCTTTCATGTAGGACTGGTTTTGTGTTTCTATTTGCATCTGATTAATCGTAGGCCTCATTTATCTGAGAGTAGGTACCTAGTTTTTTGAGTGAAAAAAGCATTTTTTATGAATAATATTCACTTGTGTGACTTTTTGCAATTTTGTACAAAATAAAAGCATTTAAAAGCAAACCTCCTGATTAATCATTAAAGTACACTAGTGTGAGAAACAGTGCAAATTTTCATAATTTTTTATCTCATATTGTGAAAATTATTCATAAAAAATGCTTTTTTCACTCAAAAAACTAGGTACCTACTCTCAGATAAATGAGGCCTACGATTAATCAGATGCAAATAGAAACACAAAACCAGTCCTACATGAAAGAAAACAAGTTGACAAAAAGATTAAATCCAATATTTGGTGATAATATAGCATAATGACAGATTTATAAGCAGTTGTTTGGAGTCCGGTCATTTTTGACCGGGAACACCACAAGTGTGACAGGAGTCCGAACACAACCAGAGGGTTAAACTGGAATATATCCTAGACGTCTGTAACAGTGTTCATTTCGTCACTAAAGACAACGATGAAAAATATTCGTTAAACCTTTTTCTGTGACAAAGACAAGACGCTGACGAGCTAAAACTAATATCTGATGATAAAAACTATGCCGCGTCTTCCTTACAAGACCAGAGTGTTATTTGAGGACTACTGGACATTCAAAATACATCCTATAGGCTAAGTTAACTGTCTTGTCTTTCAAAATGTGCGTCCCTGTCATTGGATTGCAATCAGATGAGGGGCGTTTGCATATCTAGTCTCAGTATGGCAGCCGCAGTGGACGATATAGGCTACATAAACACGAACTAGTGATCTGAAACACTGGCCTCAGCACCCGAAGGGTTAGGGACTGGGTGACCAGACGTCCCGTTTTTCCCGGGAGTCACAATTCATTGTCGATTAACTTAAAGTTAGTGAAGGCGGGATCGCGCTGATAGAAGTACTCGTACTCTCTCGCGCACGCTCCAGTTCTCATACAGCACGTAATCAGTTCTTAACGCTCACCGCTCAAAGACACACACAGCAGGCCAAATGTCTATCGTGTAGACAGAGTATCTCACGTAAATACAGTCGGTTATGGGTTAAGTGAGTGTAAACAGGTGGGTGAAAACTGAATGGGTGTCAGTATTACATAAATACCTTCCGTCTTAAAGGGACAGCGTTCATAATTATCTGTGTCATCAATGTTTACCAACAAAATATGTTAAATAAATGTAGAGTTAAGTAATCCTACTGTATATGAAAAACAAGTTTAATTTGTCTCTAGCAAAAAAAAAAATTAAGCTTTTCCAAATTAAATCCTTTATTCAAATTTCTAATAAGCTTAAGTGATTTGGTATAAAAAGAGAATAATTTTTTTTTTATATTTGAAGACTACATATAAAATAGCTACCTAAATAAATAAATAAATGCAGTTTGACTAAAATGCATTATTCTGAAAT
The DNA here is from genome assembly GCA_027564155.1 of Gymnocypris eckloni scoliostomus. Taxonomy (NCBI): domain Eukaryota; kingdom Metazoa; phylum Chordata; class Actinopteri; order Cypriniformes; family Cyprinidae; genus Gymnocypris; species Gymnocypris eckloni. The sequence goes on from CM050414.1 coordinate 36,773,011, forward strand.
GTTCGCATGTTGAAAAATAAATACGACCTCACGTTGTGACAATCACTTATACACACTGCATGACATTTTCATCCGTCACAAAAATTCGGATCAGGTTCGTTTTTGCTTTCGTAGCATTCATTTTAATAGGAAAGGAGGAAGAATTGCAATGGCCTTCAGACTGAATAAAAAATGCCTGCCAAAATTAACACTGGTCTGTGATCAAATACAATGTTTTTATTTATTATTTAATATAAAACTTGATATACTATTTACCATAAATCTGTGTTTTAAAAATCACTGATCATCAGTAGGGCTTCAACAGACGATTATTTTGAATCTAACAATTAATCGGCGATTATTTCACTGATTAATTAGTAGACTTTGATTATTCATCTTTTGCAATTAGTTAAAATATTAAGTTCTATATATTCTAAACTACATATTCTAATATAAATAAAGGCCACTTCAGCTTTAGCATATTATGTAATTACAATTAATTGGTAATACTTTACAATAAGGTCCATTAGTTAACATGAACTAAGAACGAACGATACTTCTACAGCATTTATTAATCTTAGATAATGTTGATTTCAGAATGTATTAATGCATTTATAAAAATCACAAGTTGTGTTATTAAAGAAAGACATGAACATCTTGGATGACAAGGGGGTGAGTACATTAGCTGTAAATGTTTGTTCTGGAAGTGAACGAATCCTTTAAGTACTAAAATTGTTAACATTTGAAAAAAATTAAGCTAAATGGAAATATATGAAAATGACAAAAAGCACATAAAACTACTGAAGCTTAAACTAAAATGAACTGAAAAGCTGATTTAAAAGTAGGGATGTAGCGATACCCAGATTTATGAGCACTCTTTTATGTGTTAAACACAATCCACGAAATTCACACTATTTTGTGTAATATATTACAAAGAGGTTAATTGATCAATCATTCAGCAGCAAAAGCAATTCTAGAAACAAATTTTGGGTACATTTTCTAAAATCATAAAGCATAAACTGCGAGAAACATTTGAACTTTAGATAGTGCTAAATCTGGAAAAATATTGCCCAGAGGGAAGAGTTTTAATGAGCTTTAATTTCACAACCTAAATATTTTGTCGGTCTTGAAATCAAAATGCATCAGTATCAGGGCCCATAAGGATTATATGGTTGTATAAATCCAGTAAAAAGTGACCGTGTGTGGTGTCAGCTATCACTCACCAGTAACTCCACGAGGCTCTTGGCGCAGCTGTTCTCCTGCGCGCAGGTGTCCGGTAAGACAGGCTGACTGTGGAAGTGTCTGCTGCGGCTCACGTGATGGCTGAAGCTCTCATAGGATTCACAGCACGGAGTTTCTTTGCTTCTGCACAGGTGCGGTGAAGACTCGTGAACGGCAGGAGATCCAGATTCTCTCCTACAGCCGTCAGACACGCAGCTCTCCTCCGCTTTAGATCCCTACGAGAGAGAGGAAGAGATCACAACCAGTGCCGTGATGGCATGCACCACTAAAAACAACTCATATTTGGATTGTTGTTGAATCTACCTTATGTTTTTTTTCTATTATGATGTATGTGTTATGTAACCAGTAAGGCGGTGTTCACACTTGGCATCTTTTTTGAAGCTGCCGGCGTCTGTTTTACATTATAATCCTATGGAGTAAACCGTGTTTTCAAAAAAGTCCTGAGCGCTTTTTAAGACGCCACCGCCGGCGTCTTTTTCTGCAGCTCTGAGCGTTTTTTCTGAAAAAAACGCCCTACGTCAAGCGCCTTTTTGACAGCTGACCAATGACAAGCGAGTAGCGAAATCTGTCGTTTCCATAACAACAAGAAAAAAAAATGGAGAAGGTGCCGGTAGATGGACGTCGTTGTGAATCGACATTTTATTTCCTGTTAACTTCAAAAGCCAACGCAAGACTCAACGTTTTACTCTTTCTTGACATTTCTGCAGCACACAGCGCTAGGCTACTGTTGCAGCTGTTGCTATGGCAACAAAAGATGCTCTCGGCTGCTATTTGTAACAGACGCTGACAGCTTTGTTTTTCATTCAAAAAGCGCTCTTGTCAACTTTTTCTAGTCAAAAAAGACATCAAGTGTGAACATAGCCTAACTGCTTATTTAAAAAAACTAAAATAAGTTAGTACTAAGAGGTGTTCCACAAGATCACTTTACCTGAGAAGCTTCTAACTGAAGCAACCCTTAAGAAAGCCCTTGGCTACTTTGCCCAAATCAAGTGTGAACTCACATGCTCGCTCCTGCAAACTGACGCCTTGTTTTTTCTTTTCTTCTTTTTATTTTTGCCCGTTGTGTTGTCTTCTGAGTTTGCCCAGCACTCCACACAGCTGTCCACAGCATCCTCTTCCTTCTCCTCGGAGCAGCGGTGACTACATGAGTATTCACCTGGAGATTACCACACATATGAGCATCGAATGTCTATCAAAGCAATCTTCTATGTGGGGCTGTTTACACCTGGTCACTTCAGCTATCTGATCCTGAAAAGACCAGGTGTAAACGCTTTCGAGATGCATTTAAATCCGATCGCTTAAACCACTTCTGGAGGTGGAAACTGGACAAGTGTAAATGCATCTGGTTGTTGAAACCACATATGCTAATTTTTCCCCTCCCAAAATATAAAAAGAATAAACATGTGAGAGCGTTTTATAGGCTATATGGCATGTTATAGTCATATATGACAGCAACAAGCATCACAGCGTATCTGTAGCTATATCACTTCAGCAAGCAAACATGCAAACGAAACTGAAAGTAAGTCTCAGATGCTTAACACACAACCATCTTCATTAAAAGTAGTAAGACTAACTTATCTTTTGAATTATTGTTTAATTTTATAACATTTAGCAATTTTATTGAAAACACTAACATTGCTGTAGTGTTCACCTGGCCAGAACATTTGTTTTGTTAACAGAATATAATGGATAAGGTAATAAATAGGCAACGGTTTAATCTCAAATCAATATTTCATATCCTCAACATTATTTATGCAGTAATATAATAATGTGTAATAAGTGATCTGACTGTACATCATCCCTTAAATGTCCATCTTGGCTGAAGGCCATTTGCTATGAATGCTCTTTCTTTGTGGAAGCTTTGTGTTTACAGAGCTAATTAAAGATTTCACCTCAAATCAATAATGTGTGTCCAGTTATTTGCCCTTCAGGCCAACCCATCACAACATCAACCCATACTTCTCAATAATAACAAAGCCTCCTCTGTATTCATCATTTATTTCCATACGTTTCATCATGGCTGCACATGCCCTCGGTGCAGGCCACATCTGAGCCCTCTCTGGATCCCGTCTCGCTGCCCTCCAAACTGGAACAGTAGCCACAGTCACTGCCGTTACTGTGAGGCAAGAGTGCTAGAAGAACAAACAAGACTCAGTCAGGTGCATTCTGGGTAACTTCTATGCATAGGTCCATTATTAAAGAACATGAAAAGCTCTTGACCTTTCTTGATTTTGGGGGAGTGCAGGATGGAGGCAGCAGAGCAGGTGCAGGATGAACTCTCGCTGGTGATGATGACCTCCATGCTGCCGACAGACTCCTCTCCACTGCCACACGATTTACAGCCGCCGTCCACAGACTCAGACGAACCCTGCACAAAGACAGAGGAATTCAAGAAGAAAATAACTACATCTTTAGTAGCTTGACAGAACAGTTCACACAGCAATGTTTCTTTTGCTTACATTCGATTCAATACAGTTAGTCTAACTGAAAGCCACATTATTTTTCATACTATTTAAATAAGTACATTTTTAAGTAAATTATAATAGATAGATTAAATATTTTATTCAGCAAGGACGTGTCAGTAAAGATATTTATAATATTACAAAAGACTTCTATTTCATATAAACGCTGTTCTTTTGAAAGAACAAATACAAAAACTATCTGAAGCAGCAGTAATGATGCAGAACATCCAGCATGTATCACAGGAATAAATTACATTTTAAAATAGAAATCTTGTTTTAAATTGTAAAAAGTCACTATATTTTAGTTTTTACTGTATTTCTTGATTTAAAAAACGCAGCCTTGGTGAGCAGAAGAGAGAACAGAGATGCATTAAATGAGTCATTACCTCCTCAAGACTTTTGTCTTTCCCCCCCTCCGCCTCTTGTTCAAAGCCACACTTGTTTTTGCGTCTGTTCTTGCGTTTTTGCCTCTTTTTCTCCTGTTTGAGTTCTTTGGCTCGCTCCTCTTCTGAGAGCTCCTCACAGAGCTGCTCCAGCCGGCTGATGCCCTGAACCCTCTCCACCGCCATCTGCACGTCATTTCACAAAGCAAGTGTGCGCATTGTAATATACGACACTTTCCAGAAGTACAAAATAGGAATTAAGGGCCAGGGTTAATAAACAGGGCAGATTAGCGTGAGAGCGCAATTACATAAAAGTGCAAATGGGAGTGGAAAGTTGGGATCTACAGACAATGCTCACATTAAAAATCATATGCATAACGATCAATGCAATCAAATGGGTGTTTAATAATGATGCAAATACCAGTAAATAACATTGCATGATTCATTTAAACACTCTCCCGCCATAAATCATGCATCTGAAAGGGAAACTCCTACAAATTCATTTGCAGGAAGGTCAGCTGCAAAAATATCTGTCTATGCCTTTTCAACAAATGTTTCACTGTCTTTAGTAAATTCTGACAGTCATTTTTATAATGGCAAAAGAGGGTTTGCACTGATGCAAGCTGATGTAAATCTGGCCCTAAAACTCCTTCACTAAATTAAGTCAAACAACAAAACATCAATAAAAGGCATACCAGCAGAAGATAAAACCTCAGGAGGTAAAAATATTACACAAGCAGTTTTACTTTGTAAATATAACTTTTTTGCATCCTTTCAACAAAATATATAAATATACTGCTTAAAACCCTGTGATTGATATTTTCCTGCAAAAAAATACATACATTTTTAAAAGTAAAAAAAATAATAATAATGTTATTCAGATCAGATGTTTATACTCTTTAATAAACCTATACTTCTCAATTTCCTTTGGTGCTAGAGAGATATTATGTGCTGACAGTTTCAAATGTAAACATCTCTTCTACTCTCTTCTAATATACACACACACACACACACACACACACACACACACACACACACACAGGTCACTTTATTAGGTACACCTGTTAAATTGCTTGTAACACAAATTGCTAATCAGCCAATCACATGGCAGCAACTCAATGCATTTAGTCATCTAGATGTGGTGAAGACGACTTGCTGAAGTTCAAACCGAGCATCAGAACGGGGAAGAAAGAGGATTTAAGTGACTCTGAACGTGGAATGGTTGTTGGTGGTCTGAGTATTTCAGAAACTGCTGATCTACTGGGATTTTCACACACAACCATCTCTAGGGTTTACAGAGAATGGTCTGAAAAAGAGAAAATATCCAGTGAGCGGCAGTTGTGTGGATGAAAATGCCTTGTTGATGTCAGAGGTCAGAGGAGAATGGACAGACTGGTTAGAGATGATAGAAAGGCAACAGTAACTCAAATAACCACTCGTTACAACCAAGATCTGCAGAATACCATCTCTGAACACACAACACGTCGAACCCTGAAGCAGATGGACTCCAGCAGCAGAAGACCACACCGGGTGCCGCTCCGGTCAGATAAGAACAGGACACGGAGGATACAATTCACACAGACTCACCAAAACTGGACAATAGAAGATTGGAAAACGTTGCCTGGTCTGATGAGTCTTGATTTCTGCTGCAACATTCAGATGTAGGGTCAGACTTTGGCGTAAAGAACATGAAAGCATGGATCATCCTGCCTTGTCTCAACGGTTCAGGCTGGTGGTGGTGTAATGGTGTGGGGATATTTTCTTGGCACACTTTGGGCCTCTTAGTACCAATTGAGCATCGTTTAAACACCACAGTCTACCTGAGTATTGTTGCTGACCATGTCCATCCCTTTATGACTACAGTGTACCATCTTCTGATGTACTTCCAGCAGGATAATGCACCACGTCACAAAGATCAAATCATCTCAGACTGGTTTCTTGAACATGATAATGAGTTCACTTTACTCAAATAGCCTCCACAGTCTCCAGATCTCAATCCAGTATCCCAACCTTTGGGATGTGGTGGAACGGGAGATTCACATCATGGATGTGCAGACGACAAATCTGCAGCAACTGCGTGATGCTATCATGACAATATGGACCAACATCTCTGAGGAATGTTTCCAACACCTTGTTGAATCTATGCCACGAAGAATTAAAGCCGTTCTTAAGGCAAAAGGGGGTCCAACCCGGTACTAGCAATGTGTACCTAATAAAGTGGCCAGTGAGTGTATGTACACATATATACACACACACACACACACACACACACAGTAGGGGAAAAAAGTTATTTGATCCCCTGCATATTTTGTATGTTTGCAAAAACGCATTTCAAATAAGTTATAAATTGATTTGCATTTTAATGAGTCAAATAAGTATCAATCATCAAGATTTTTGACTCCCAGGCGTCTTTTATACAGGTAAAGAGCACTCTCTTAAAGGGAGTCTCAGCTTGTTACCTGTATAAAAGACACCTGTCCACAGAAGCACTCAATCAATCAGTGGCCGAGCCAGTCTCCAGACCTTAATCCCATAGACAATCTGTGAAGGGAGCTGAAGGATCGAGTTACAAACATCAGCATCTAAACCTTAATGACTTGGAGAGGATCTGCAAAGAGGAGTGGGACAAAATCCCTCCTGAGATGTGTGCAAACCTGGTGACCAACTACAAGAAACGTCTGACCTCTGTGATTGCCAACAAGGGTTTTGCCACCAAGTACTAATTCATGTTTAAATACTTATGACTCATTAAAATGCAAATAAATGAATAACTTTTTTTAAATGCATTTTTCGGTTGTTATTCGATCTCTCACTGTTCAAATAAACCGACAATTAAAATTATAGAGAAAATCAATTGTGCCAGTGGGCAACTACACCATATCAAGGACTCAAATATCCCCCAGCGCTATTTGTGTGCATTCCTATTTTATATTTACAAGTATTTTCCTACAATTAATTGTCAATTCAGCAGATGGTGTTGAAAATATAATAACCGTTTATAATGGTTTTAACTGTTGGATTTATACCCTACTGATGGAAAGAACTGTTTGGGAATTAGATGATGCTCAGCATGAGATTGTTACCTCGAAGCTTATTTGCAGAACATTATGAAGAGCATCTGCCTGCGTCTTTCTGCACCGCAGCTTCAGCCAGATTCTGTGCAGCCGCTCATACAGGTGAATTCCTAGACATGTCAGCACCTCCTCCTGCGCGATATCTATGGTCTTCGCGTGTCTCTCTCGACGCCTGTAAATGATCCAAACACTCTTTATGATGGTATAACTATGATAATAGAATAGCTAATGCATCCAATTTCCAGTTGATGATATGGTGTGACTTTAATGCTCGTTACACAGCATCAACAAAACTCCATAAAACAAGCAAAGGTTGAGTTGCCAAACATCATAAAGTCAGTCTCACAGCAGACGTGGATGTGGCGCTCATGGGGGCAGCAGCGTAACCCCTCATACAGAGCCGCACAGTAGCCCTTCTCTTTACTGCAGTCCAGATCTCCTACCAGGATGTTATACGCTCTCAGAACCTTGTTCTTACAGTCCGTACAGAACCTGAGAATTATATTGCAGAAAGAGGCAACCAATAAAATTAAGCCAATTAAGAGAAATATGTTGAGGAATCACAATTTCTCACCGATGTTTGCGCAGGTATGTCTCCAGAGTCTCCAGCAGAGAGGCGCTGTCAATCAAAACCACTTCATCACGACACTCCTGTGACATCAGCTCCCAGGATCCACTGACTGACCACTATTAGTTTTACTAAAAATGTTCATATTTTCATTGATTTCTTAGTTCAAAAATGTACATTATAAGAACAACACAGGTCAAATGTGTTTGGTTATGTTATCAAAGGAAGCACAAAAGAAGAAACCGTCATCTCAAACACCAAACGTCACATGATGATTAAAAACATAAAGTTACAGACTCACCCTAAAGGCTTCGGCTTGTGCGTGTCTAAAGAGTGCAGCTGACAGCGTTTATTCTTTTTACTCTTGGGAATGGAATCAATTATGTTGTTTAATTTTGACCTACAACAAGAAAAAGCACACATTAAAATTAAAAAACAACTACATCATATAGGCAAAATAAAACAAACTAACAGACAAAAAAACATTGAAGCTTAATTTCATTGGATCCCGGACGAGCCCCCACTTTATGTTACAACCTCTCATTAAGTGGCTCGAAAAAGAGAGATTATGTAACAAACAAAAATGAGTACAATGTAATTGTTCAAGACTATTTATTCACTCACTCAACATATATAATTGCAACACACTTATCAACCAAGCAACCGTTTGACATAACGGACAACAACTAAGACAGGAAACAAACAAAAAACATTAGCTATGATAATAATTAATAGTTAGTATTTTCCCTGCCCATCATTCCCAGTTTTTCTTTTGAATAACTTGCTCAGTGCAAATCACTCACACACACACACACACACACACACACACACACACACACACACACACACACACACACACACACACACACACACACCAGAAATATTTAAAGTGCCATAGAATGCATTGATACAATATTTTAAGTTGTTCTCTGATATCTACATAGAAGGTAAGTGGCTTGGTTAAGGGCAAAATTATCCAGAAACAGTTTTATATGTGCATTTACAACCCCAGGATTGCTCCCCAGAATGAAATGGTCTGTTATTGGCTTATTTGTAAGGGTCATGAATAATAATGCTGAGCTCTGCTCTGATTGGTTGTTTCACAGTGCGGCTCATTTTCAGTAGCTCACACTCATATATTTCAATACTTTCTCTGGCAGTTATTTCGTCGGGTAATTATAATGTACATAAAATGCGGGCTTCAGGTAATTAATATGCAGAGCTCTGAAACTGCTTTCAAATGCACGATCGCTTTTTACTGTCACTTTTGAGATTCACGATCACACAAATTCGGTTTATAACTATGGAGTGGTAGTATTTACCACACATTTGACAAGTTCAGATGCTTGTCAGTGGTGCTCAGGATGTGTAAATCATTCACCATCATCCTCAGTCATCTTTCCTTACTCCGTTTATGTGGTAAGTGAAATCTTATGTTCTGTAATGTAACAGGCTACCGCTAGCAAGGAGCTAGCCATGTCCCTTTAGTAGCTCGCGTTATTTTATTAGATCACGTTATTTGCTTTCCGGGCCTTTCTGAATACAGGCACCAACCCATCCCTGCACAGCCTGGAACATAACATTTATTTACATGATCTGCCATTTCTGATGGTTCGGCTGGCCTAGAATATGGGCGGGTATATGCAAATGTTTGGGGTGTAATTATTAGTGATTCCGAATGTTACATCACAGTCGGTGTTATGTTCTGATTCGCCTAATTATCAGTGGTCTTTTTATATTCAAGAGATTTACATAAGGAGGAGGAAACAATGGTGTTTTGAGGCTCACTGTACTATTATTATTCAACTATGCCAAGGTGAATACAGTTTTCCATTCTATGGCACCTTTAGTAAAAAGAAAATGGGGTCAGTTTTGATTTTAATGTGTACTTCAGTTGGTCTGAGGCAAATGTCGGACACTAAACAGTCTTACCCATGGACGTAAAAGAGCGTGTAGAGCTTCCTGGGGTCTGTGAGACACGCGCGTGTGACTGACAGCACTCCAGAGGATCCCACAGTGAGCGGTTCCAGTGCAAAGTATCCTGAGTCCGTGAGCTGAGAGAACAGATGCTCCACGCTGCGCCGGCAGCCCACACACGGCACGGACTGAGACAGAGCGCTGAACACCTCACGGGACATCACCATCAATGCCATGTTCAGGTCCTGCTGCTTTAGCATGCGGTGATGCTGGAGGACCAAAAACACAGGTGGGAAAATTAATCTGGAAGCCATAAAAGTCTGACTATCTATCATTTTTTTGCCTTCTGTCAAGCTGGAAAAGTGATAATCGCTCTCTTTCTTTATACATACATGCATAAACAAGTTAAAAGATTAATAACAATGAAAATTTGTTTGTGACAAGTATTTGACAGCCCAAGATTCATGACCGGGCATCCAAAATAAACAAAAATTGGTTTATACAATATAAGTGTGTGTGTGTTTATGTATCATGTATATATAAAGACTCACACATACAGTATACATTTTTAAAATATTTACATGTGTGTGTGTGTATATATATATATATATATATTAGAGGTGTGTGTAGATACATTTTTTAATCTAGATTAAAATGGCTCATTTGAATTCTGCAGGCATTCAGAATATGTGTTACCCAAATAATGACTAAAAGTAAGTCTTTGAGAATATATATCTCAAGCCAGGTGTGTGTAGACCAGGGCTCATCTCCTGTTTCAAAATGCATCACAAACTTTAATCTCTTCCGTCCCAATCCCACGAAAAAACTGGAGGAAAATCCGTTCCACTCCCGGAAGAATGACTATTCCCTCCCACTGTGTTGTTGTTTTTTTTTTTTGCGATAACTGTCAATTACAGTAAAAATATAGTACAGATCACAGCGTGCCCACCTTATTAGTTGAATAAAACCCAAAATGTCGTTTTTTTGTTATTATATTGAACTGAAAGCCATCTTATTATGCACAGTGTTGCACAGATTAAATTTCATGTAAATCATCCATGCTAACACACGTCTTCTATTTTTATTTTTAGACATTTCACTCTCTATAGATATATTTTTCTATGTACTGTATTTTTAGATATATTCGAGTTTCAAGTTTCTCGCTCAAGTTCACATGAGACCCTAAAGCGCATCCTGTTTGCTTAAAAGCATACGCTTCGTTGTTATTCTGAGTGCACACAAATAAACGTGTCTTTACAGATTCGAAAGATGTATTAGGCTACTTTTATCTGTATGACAAGAATACGGAGATTTTAAGAGCAAGTGAACGCACCGAGCCTGTCCTGCAGCAAAGCGCTTCCACACAAACACTTCAATAGCGCACATTTCTAGGTTAACATCATATTGAGCCATGTAAAGTTGTACTACATACATCTTTCAGATGAAAAGCCATATTTGAGGTTGATGAATGATAGGTGAGCGTTTGGATGTCCTGCCCGATTGTATTACCACATAGACCAGTGCTAACAATCTGTCCATCACGGACTGCGAGCCTCTAGTTCAAGACTCGTCGCTACAGTGCAATTCGCTAGGTATACATCCGCGCTAAAATATCAGGGTGAAAGTCATCATAGCTTGCGTAGTATAGACCCAGCTCCCAACCCAACTTTGAGAATAGATTAACGGCGATATTTTTTATCGCCGATAAGAGTCTCACGTTAACGCAGCACGTTCCAATAAGCCACCACTAATATATATATATATATATATATATATATATATATATATATATATATATATATATATATATATGTGTGTGTTTATTATGTATAAATAAATACACATGTATACATATAAGAAAAGTATGTTTAATAAACATATCATAATTTTCTTAAATATATACATGCGTGTGTGTGTGTGTGTGTGTGTGTATTTATATATACATAATAAATATACAATAAATACTACCACTATTAATGTAGAGTATGGAGAATTATGTTTTTTGCAATACTGTAATAAGAATTTGAGGGTAATTGTCGTGAACAGTAATTTTTATGTTACAGATTTAAATAAATCTATAATATAAATGTTCAAGTTTCTTCCCATTGGTTTAGGTGAAATATGACTCTTAACAGGTTTCATGAGATTCATTGCAAACAGTGAAAATGAGAAAAAGTCATTGCTTGCCTCAATAAACTGCTTCATTTGTGAACTGTTGGACTGACAGCTGTCAAAGTCGAGAATACTGTCAGGAAACTCCATCACCATCTACAACATAAAAACATGCAAATATCATCAAAATAACACAGTGCTTCTTCCTATAAAATATTGTGAATTCAGTAATGCATGTATAGGGGACATACAACTGCTTAATACAAAAGTGCTTGCCAAGACAAACATCTAACACTGGCTGCTAAAATACCCAAATTGACAGATCAATCACACACAATAAGTGAATATTTTTAAAGTGAATAGGTGTAATGTTCATTTCACATGGTAAAACGCTAAGTGCAACCAATAAATGATCTTACCGTGAGCGAGTCATCGATGCACAAGGGAATCTGGCGTGCAAGAAACAGATAGTCCTCTTCCCCGTCCCTGCAGACAGCCACCAGACGCGCCATGTCTTTGCTCAGATCTGCCTGTTAGTGTGTGGACACAATCACAATATCACCTCCGCTACGAGTTTCAATACAGACCACTTTTCAATGTCATTTCCATATTTATATGGACTTCCACATTTTAGATAGAGATGTGTTTATTTAGGTGTTTATTGGTGAAATAATGGTTCTATAGTAAATGTTAATATAATTTAGTGTGTTTTAAACGAGTTAATCTTGTATAAAGTTACATGCGGTGGACGTGCTGGAGCTTCTCCTGAACATCAAGCGCTGAGTGAACAGCAATATGAAAGCAGCTTCACGAGACGAAGATGAGCATATTCAACAGAGAGAATTAAATTCAGCGCATTATTTCCAACATGCCCTCATTCATGGCTGTATGATTTAATTCAGGCACAGTTACGTCTTTATTGGGAGAGGACTTGACAGATTAATTTACGTGACTCTGGCTTCACGAGACTAACGATAAGCATAGACAACAAAGAGAGACTTAAATTCAGCACTTTTATTTCCAACATGCACTCATTCATGGCTGTATGATTTCATTCAGGCAAAGTCTTTATTGGGAAAGATTGACGGATTATCTTACACGACTCCATGTGTTTCTCTATTTCTTAGAGCCAAGCTGCATAAACTGCATATCAGGCATTTATGTAATACATATAATTTGTGCATTAATGGCTGTTATGTTAAATAAAGTTTACTAAGTACAGCAAATCAAGTAGCTGTGCACGCCGCCGTTGTTGTTGTCTCGTCTCAGACACGCTGCAATGCGCGCAATTCTCAAAACAACCACAAGATGGTGGCATTTATCGGTGAATCCGATATTACAAAACCGATATCCGATTATGGTAAAATGCTTAAACATCGGGAAAAATATTGGTAAATCGATATATAGGTTGATCTCGAGTTAAAATATTAAGTTATACATATTCTAACATAAATATAGGTCACTTCAGCTTTAGAAAAGCATATTATATAATTACAATTATTATACAATTAATTGGTAATACTTTACAATAAGGTTAATTAGTTAATATGAACTAAGAATGAACAATACTTCTACGGCATTTATTAATCTTAGATAATGTTGATTTCAGCATTTACTAATGCATTAGTAAAATCACAAGTTGTGTTTGTTAACATTAGTTAATGCTCTGAACTAACATGAACAACGAACAACTGTATTTGTATTAACCAACATTAACAAAGATTAATACATAAATGTAATAAATGCATTGATGTTAATTAATACATTAACTAATGTTAACAAATTATATACCATTTATTGTAAAGTGTTACCAATTTCTTACACAAATATATGTATTTGGCACACAAAATGAGATTAAGACAGGGACACTCAACATTTAATAGCTACATGAGCAAAAAAACTAAAGGTTGGGCAAACTTAAATGTTTAAGGCAACCAGCTTCAGCAGATTTTTGAGTTCTCAACTTATTGTTTTAAGTTTATACAACAAAAAGTTGAGAAATATCCTAAAAAATAAGTTGAGAAAACTCAAAAATCTTCTGAAGCTGGTTTCCTTAAACTTTTAAGTTTACCCAACCTTTAGTTTTTTTCTTTGACAGTGTACATGATGACATAATTCTGCCGAACATCTCCTTTTGGAAGTCATATAGATATGAAACAAAAAAAGGCAAGTGATAAGACGCTTTGAATAAACTATTTTATTCACAACATGATGTCTTGAAATACCTTATAAGGCTATGATTACCAAAACAGTCCTGAGCTATATCAAGCTTTGATCTCACTTTAATGAAATCTTTTTTCCCACTAATAAGAATATTTTATCATTAGCTAGCTACGCACTGGAGAGCTGCTTTATAACAGAACATCAAGTTATAAGTGACACTGACTCTGGTTTTTCATGTTTAATACAGTAAAGCTGCTTGAATTAAGGCTATTGCATTAAGTTATATAAATAAACATGATGTGACGTTACTGAAAATCAGAGCTCATGCAAAAATCAGTGGTTCAATCTGAATTTTATGAAGTGACGAGAATACTTTTTGTATGCAAAGAAAATACAAATAACGACATTTATTCAACAATTCGTCTCCTCTCCGTGTCAGCGTAGCACCTTTTTGGAGAGCATCCGATGGACACAAAGTGTGTACGCTATTCTCGGTCATCAGTAACGAATGGATACGCTGTTTCCAATCAAATCAAATTGTAAATAAATGTACAATATGTATCTGTTCGTTACTGATGACGAGAACAGCGTCCACACTTTGCGTCCATCGGATGCTCTCCAAAAATGCTACGCTGATGATGAGAGACAGAGAGGAGATGAATTGTTGAATAAATGTCGTTATTTTTATTTTCTTGGCGTACAAAAAGTATTCTCGTCACTTCATAAAATTCAGATTGAACCACTGATGGCAGATGGACTATTTTGATGATGGCTTTCATACTTTTCTGTGCCTTGACAGTGTAGTTTACTTGGCAGTCAATTGGACAGTCACAAGCTTCCCGGTTTTCCTCTAAAATATCTTAAATTGTGTTCTGAAGACGAACAAAGCTTTTATGGGTTTGGAAAGACATGGGGGTAGAGCTGGACGATATGAGCAAGAATTTATCTCTTTGTATTTTTGGGGTATATATCTCTATATTTTATATTTTAATTAAACAAATAAAGTGAATGTAACCATGTAGGCATATATTATGTGCAAAAAAGGGTTAAAATTAAATCACATAACATTTGTAGTTTTCCAACTACAAATATTTCAGCAAAATGTATATTTAGTCAGAGTTATTGCGCTCCTATTTCATTGAGCTGTCTGTTTGACGCGCACGGCGGTCGTTTTAATTGAAGTCTGTGAAGTTTAACGGAGAACCGCAAAGCAAAAGCTCATTCACTACATCTGACAGCAAAATGGAAATATTTCCATGGCTTTCTAACATTTACAGATGGAGAATATACCTGTGAAATGTAAGTTATGCATTTAGGAAAACAGCACATAGCTCAAAACAGCGCGTCTCTATCAGCGGCACACGCAGCCTTTACGGCGAGCCTCTTTAAACTGAAACTATAGGCTACTATATCATATGAGTTATTTAAGCCCTTCATATAAAGCTCGTCACATGTTTAGAGCAAGGTATATTATGCACTTTCTCCACAGCAGTTCAGTCTGTGTCATCCTCTCTGTAGATATTTTTTTCGGACCTGCTCATATCAAACTTGATATTAAAGGTATTGCTTCATACCGTATCGCTTATAAAAATATATCGATATATCGTACAAACTCGATACACCGCCCAGCCGTACATGGGTGATTAATGACAACATTTTTATTTCGGGTGGAGTATCCCTTTAAGCATTATTTGTGTTGGGCGTTTTAATGTCCCTGTACAAGTTCTGCTGATTCAAGCCGAGTGAGAGTCATATTCGCGGAGGTGATGGTAATTATTAAACCAAACAAAATCAACACTTTCAAAACACACAGCAATATGACTATTTTATTGAGTGACAGGCAGTGGGTTTAATCAGTGTCATTATTAATAGATTTACTATCCGGCGTCGTCTTGTCATCTTCCCTTGGGGTTTTTAGACATACACTGCATTGTCCAGCTTTCTCTCAGAACGATGATCGGAGTTACTTTTGCAATTCTCGATGCAGCATGAATGGCAATCAATGGTGACATTTTCCACAAACGTGACAGAAAATCTAAACACTGCCCTGAACTCAATGCCGGAGAGGCGGATAAAGCAGTTTCCAGGACTCAACGCGGCGTGACGTCAGCTTCACATTCTCTAGAGCGGTTGCTGAATAAACTGAAGATTTTATGCTTTCATTGATTCAGCGTCAATATATGGTTAATCAGAGTTCTTCGTATTCTTTTCATTATAATAAAGTATATAATAATGCAATGCTAATCGACATAGCCTTCAACACTGCTTAGAATAATATGAAATATGTTGCGTGCCTTATTCTGTGTAAGAAGCCACATCATCTCACAGAAGCATTTATTTCAAATACTCAGCTGATGTTTTGAAGTGAGCTGAATAAAAATGTGTTATTAAAAGTGGTACTATATTCACATGCTTTCCGATAGAGCTACACAGCCGTAGTTCACCGACAAGCTATGCAAACAGCAGTCATTATCGCGAACAATTTCATAATCATACGGTTATATCGCCTGCGATTTCTTTTGCGTAGCTTGTCATAATTACGGCTCTGTGTAGTAAATGCTGCTCCATCTGAAAGCATGTGATGGAGATTTACGACTAATCATGAACCGGCTTTATTTACATGTGCATGACAATCACATTCGTTTAATCGCAGCCCTATCTATTATTAGTATGATTCAATACTTGCTTTTTACAATACAGAGGTATTATTATAACATCAATATTTATTTATTTAATTTCTATAATTTAGATCAAATTAATATATCATTATTATCATACACCTCTCGTTTTTTACAGTAAAATAGTCTTATTTCAGTTTAATACTCAAGTAAAAATAGCATTAAAATATTTTTTACAGTACAATAGCATTATTCCAATAGCAATATATTTCTAACAATTAAAATCATAATACAACTAATATACTATTTCAATTTCCACACGCCTGCTTTTCTCACCCATATTAATAAATATATGTCCATTTCTAAAGCGCAAACACTGGTTTCCCAGCAGCCTTTGTAGCTTGGCTAAGGATTATTAGCTTACACATACACTCTTATCTGACTACAGAGGCTTAAACCCTCACTAACCCCAGCTATACACCTCAATATGAATGAAACACTCACGTACATGCATCATATATATGTACAGAAGAGTCAAATAAATGCAGTAATCCTTTGTCAGAGGTGCAAGTATGAAGAGGTCAAGCCACATTACGTGTTAACAACGAGCAGCTAAACAGCCTCTCAAAGCTCTAAAATATCTAAATACACATTTCAGATCATATTCATATTAAATAATCTTAACAGTCTGGTAGTTATGGCAACAGTTAAAAGATCAGAGCTGTAATAACTGCACTCATGTTCACTGCAATGACACATATGCTAATTAGCCTGTTAGCCAGCGAAATGCTCACACCCACCTGTAGAGCAACTTAAACGAGTCGTTTTGACAAATATAATGCCACAGGGATAAATCTGAGATGACGTTACAACATTTATGACAACTTTGTGTGTCGAAGTGAAGTTAGCGCACGGCTAATCTGGGAAACTTTTTATCAAGCTGACTAGCATGCTAACGTTAGTTCAGTCAGCAGCTTGCCTGAGGGAGCTGCAACGGCAACTTTAAACCTAGCAAAGCACGTTTTATTGCATGCTAAACAGGGTCCAAATGTGCTTTTAAAACAATACATGCTTTTTAAATTCAACAGTGTCCTGTTAAAGATCTACTTTGACGTACGGACTGACACCCACAGCATTAACACGACTCGTTCCGGGGTTATCTTTCCCGAGGCGTTATTGCACTCGAAGGAGCGACTGAACACATATCAAGCTGCAGCTGTCGTACTCACCGGGTTTCGAAGGTTGTTTCTTTTTTTTGGACAAAAACAAACAAGTGCGACAGAGGCGTATGTGGCAGGCGAATGTTCTATGTGACCCTTGGCCCCTTAATACGTCAGAAAGTGTTTCCGGGCCCCGAGGGCCTGACGTCAGCAGTTTGATTGACACGTGGGTGGAGATTAAGCAGAAGAAACATCATTTCAATATACGTAGATCATATAATATGCTAACTTCATCTTAACTTTTTCATATTTAAATATACGTAGATCATATAATATGCTAACTTCATCTTAACTTTTCATATTTAAATATACGTAGATCATATAATATGCTAATTTCATCTTCATTTTCATATTTAAATATACGTATATCATATAATATGCTAACTTCATCTTTACTTTTTCATATTTAAATATACGTAGATCATATAATATGCTAACTTCATCTTTACTTTTCATATTTAAATATACGTAGATCATATAATATGCTAATTAAGTTGGCTTGGGAAAGCCAACTTACTGTTATTGCTTTTAAACTTATTATTATTCTTCTGAGACTAAATTTCTGACTGCTACTCCTCCTAGAGCTTTAACTCGGCAAACTCCAAACTCGCACCATATCTCCGAACTATTCTGACTCGAGTTGCTATATCTTTTCTAAGCGATCGGGTTTATGCTAATTGTACAATTAGCGAAAAACGCAAAACGATCGACAATGCATGGCGGCAAACTTGACGGGTTGTAGCGCAGAGCGAGAATTTCGTAGAAACTTGTGAATCACAACATTTGAAGAGGCTATCAAGCTGAGCGAGAACATACCCCGCAGTGGGGTATAAGTTTTACCCCTGGGGCGCAAGAGCCCCCCAAAATTGTCCCATAGACTTACATGGTGAGGGGACGGCCCATGAAATAGCATATAGGTTGAAACTACAATGGTTTAACTACAAATAAACTACAAATAAACTACAAATAGCATATAGGTTTAAACTACAACATCTATGCTAGCAACATGCTAGTCACTTGCTAATCATGCTGGCAACATGCTAGCAACATGCTAATAATGCTAAAATCATGCTAGCAACATGCTAATTATGTTAAAAACATACTAGCAACATGCTAATCATGCTAAAAACATGCTAGCAACATCTTAATCATGTTAAAATCATGCTTAAAGAAACATCTCAATCATCTAGCAACATGCTAGCAACATGCTAATCACGCAGCAACATCTTGCAACATGCTAAACAATCTAAAATCATGTTAGCAACATGCTAATCACGCTTAGCAACATGCTTAGTAACATGTTTAACATGCTAATCATCTAAAAACAAGCTAGCAACATGCTAATCACGCCCAGCAACATGCTAATCATGCTAAAATCATCTTAGCAACATGCTTGCAACATCTTAATCATCTTTAGAAACATGCTAACAACATGCTTAATCATCTTTGGCAACATGTTAGCAACATCTTGTAACATGCTAATCATGCTAACAACATGTTAACAACATGCTAATCACGCTACCAACATGCTAAAGCAACATGCTAATCATGTTAAAATCATCTTAACAACATCTAATCATCAGCAACATGCAGCAACATGCTCATCACGCTAGCAACATCTTGTAACATGCTAATCATCTTAAAATAATCTTGGCGACATGCAACATCTTAATCATGCTAGCGACATCAGCAACATGGTAATCATCTTTAAAATCACGCCAAGCAACATGCTAATAATCGCAACATCTTAAAATCAGGTTAGCAACATGCTAATCATGTTAGTAACATCTGTAACAACATCTAATCATCTTTAGCGACATCTTGGCAACATCTTAATCATCTTAAAATCACGCAGCGACATGCTAGCAAACATGCTAATCATCTTGGCAACATGCTAATCATCTTTAGCGACATGCTAGCGACATGCCAACAACATGCTAATCATGCTAGCGACATGCTTAACAACATGCTAGCAACATCTTAATCATGCTAAAATCATGCTAGCAAACATGCTAATCATGCTAGCAACATGCTAGCAACATGCTAATCACGCTAGCAACATGCTAGCAACATGCTAAACAATGCTAAAATCATGTTAGCAACATGCTAATCACGCTAGCAACATGCTAGTAACATCTTGCAACATCTTAATCATCTTTAAAAACAAGCTAGCAACATGCTAATCAGCAACATCTTGTAGCAACATGCTAATCATGCTAGAAACATGCTAACAACATGCTAATCATGCTTAGCAACATGTTAGCAACATGCTAAACATCTTAATCATCTTTGGCAACATGTTAACAACATCTAATCACGCTACCAACATCTTGCAACATGCTTAATCATGTTAAAATCATCATGCTAGCAACATCTAATCATGCATAGCAACATGCTTCAACATGCTCATCACGCTAGCAACATGCTAGCAACATGCTAATCATCTAAAATCATCTTATGACATGCAACATCTTAATCATGCTAGCGACATGCTAGCAACATGGTAATCATGCTAAAATCACGCCAAGCAACATGCTAATAATGCTAGCAACATGCTAAAATCAGGTTAGCAACATGTTAATCATGTTAGTAACATGCTAACAACATCTTAATCATCTTAACGACATGCTAAGAACATGCTAATCATCTTTAAAATCACGCCAGCGACATCTTTAGCAAACATGCTAATCATCAGCAACATGCTAATCATGCTTAGCGACATGCTTGCGACATCTTGGCAACATGCTTAATCATCTTAGCGACATCTAACAACATGCTAGCAACATGCTAATCATCTAACAACATGCTAATCATGCTAGCAACACGTTAGCAACATCTTAAAAACATGCTAGCAACATGCTAATCATCTTTAAAATCATGCTAGCAAAAATCTTGTAACATCTTAATCATGCTAAAAACATGTTAGCAACATGGTAATCATCTTAAAATCATCTTGTAGCAACATGTTAATTATGCTAGCAACATCTTTAACAACATCTTTAAAAACATCTTGCAACATCTTAATCATCTTTAAAATCATCTAGCAAAATCTTTAGCAACATCTTAATCATCTTAAAATCATCTTTGCAACATGCTAATCATCTTTAAAATCATCTTGTAACAACATGCTAATCATGCCATCAACATGGTAGCAACATCTTAATCATGCTAAAATCATGTTAGCAAAACAAAATGCAATATGCTAATCATGCTAAAATCATGCTAGAAACATGTTAATCACGCCTAGCGACATCACAGCAACATCTTAATCATCTTTACCGACATCATGCTAGCTACATGCTAATCTTTAGCAACATGTTAACAACATGCTAACAACATGCTTAATCATCTTTGGCATCTTAATCATGTTAAAATCAGGCTAACAACATGCTTAATCATGTTAAAATCGAAATCAGGCTAGCAACATCAAGCAACATGCTTAATCATCTTTAAAATCATCTTAGCGACATCGCTAATAATCTTTAGCAACATCTTTGCAACATGCTAATCATGCTAAAATCATGCTTAGCGACATCTTTAATCTTTAACATCTTGCGCAACATGCTAATCATGCTAAAATCATCTTTGGCGACATGCTAGCAACATGCTAATCATGCTAACAACACGCTGGCAACATCTGCAACATGGTAATCATGCTAAAATCACACTAGCAACATGCTAATAATGCTAGCAACATGCTAGCAACATGCTAAAATCAGGTTATCAACATGCTAGCAACATGCTAATCATGCTAGTAACATGTTAACAACATGCTAATCATGCTAGCGACATGCTAGCAACATAATCATCTTGGCGACATCTTGGCAACATCTTAATCATCATGCCTAGCGACATGCTAGAAAACATGCTAATCATCTTTAGCAACATGCAATCATCTTTAGCGACATCTTTAGCAACATGCTAATCATGCTAGCGACATGCTAACAACATGCTAGCAACATGCTAGCAACATGCTAATCATGCTAGCAACATGCTAATCATGCTAGCAACACGTTAGCAACATGCTAGCAAACATGTTAATCATGCTAAAATCACGCTAGCGACATGCTAACAACATGCTAATCATGCTAACAACATGTTAGCAACATGCTAATCATGCTAGCAACATGCTAATCATGCTAGCAACACGCTAGCAACATGCTAATCATGCTAGCAACACGCTAGCGACATGCTAATCATGCTAGCAACATGCTAACAACATGCTAATCATGCTAGCAACATGCTAATCATGCTAGCAACACGCTTAAACTTTTAAAACTTAAACTTATAAAACTATTAAAACTTAAACTTTTAAAACTTTTTAAAACTTTTTAAAACTTTCCAAACTTTTTAAGACTTTCTGGTCCGGCTTTCGCAAGCCAACTTAAAGTTTGTTCACAAACTTTTTAATCTAGTTTCATCTTAATTTTCATATTTAAATATTCGTAGATCATATAATATGCTAACTTCATCTTAATTTTCATATTTAAATATTCGTAGATCATATAATATGCTAACTTCAACTTAATTTTCATATTTAAATATACGTAGATCATATAATATGTTAATTTCATCTTAATTTTCATATTTAAATATACGTAGATCATATAATATGTTAATTTCATCTTAATTTTCATATTTAAATATACGTAGATCATATAATATGCTAACTTCATCTTAATTTTCATATTTAAATATACGTAGATCATATAATATGCTAACTTCATCTTAACTTTCATATTTAAATATACGCAGATCATATAATATGCTAACTTCATCTTAATTTTCATATTTAAATATACGTAGATCATATAATATGCTAACTTCATCTAAACTTTTTCATATTTAAATATACGTAGATCATATAATATGCTAACTTCATCTTAATTTTCATATTTAAATATACGTAGATCATATAATATGCTAACTTCATCTTAACTTCATATTTAAATATCGTAGATCATATAATATGCTAACTTCATCTTAATTTTGATATTTAAATATAATGTAGATCATATAATATGCTAACTTCATCTTAACTTTCATATTTAAATATATCGTAGATCATATAATATGCTAACTTCATCTTCATTTTCATATTTAAATATACGTATATCATATAATATGCTGACTTCATCTTAACTTTCATATTTAAATATACGCAGATCATATAATATGTTAATTTCATCTTAATTTTCATATTTAAATATCGTAGATCATATAATATGCTAACTTCATCTTAATTTTCATATTTAAATATCGTAGATCATATAATATGCTAACTTCAACTTAATTTTCATATTTAAATATCGTAGATCATATAATATGCTAACTTCATCTTAATTTTCATATTTAAATATCGTAGATCATATAATATGCTAACTTCATCTTCATTTTCATATTTAAATATACGTAGATCATATAATATGCTAACTTCAACTTAATTTTCATATTTAAATATACGTAGATCATATAATATGCTAACTTCATCTTAATTTTCATATTTAAATATACGTAGATCATATAATATGCTAACTTCATCTTAATTTTCATATTTAAATATACGTAGATCATATAATATGCTAACTTCATCTTAATTTTCATATTTAAATATACGCAGATCATATAATATGCTAATTTCATCTTAATTTTCATATTTAAATATACGTAGATCATATAATATGCTAACTTCATCTTAATTTTCATATTTAAATATCAGATCATATAATATGTTAATTTCATCTTAATTTTCATATTTAAATATCGTAGATCATATAATATGCTAACTTCATCTTAATTTTCATATTTAAATATCGTAGATCATATATAATATGCTAACTTCAACTTAATTTTCATATTTAAATATCGTAGATCATATAATATGTTAATTTCATCTTAATTTTCATATTTAAATATCATTGATCATATAATATGCTAACTTCATCTTAATTTTCATATTTAAATATAGATCATATATAATATGCTAACTTCACTTAATTTTCATATTTAAATATCGCAGATCATATAATATGTTAATTTCATCTTAATTTTCATATTTAAATATCGTAGATCATATAATATGCTAATTTCATCTTCATTTTCATATTTAAATATCGTATATCATATAATATGCTAACTTCATCTTAATTTTCATATTTAAATATCGTAGATCATATAATATGCTAACTTCATCTTAAACTTTCATATTTAAATATTAGATCATATAATATGCTAATTTCATCTTAATTTTCATATTTAAATATATCGTAGATAATATAATATGCTAACTTCATCTTAATTTTCATATTTAAATATCGCGATCATATAATATGCTAACTTCATCTTAATTTTCATATTTAAATATCGTGATCATATATATATGCTAAATCTTAATTTTCATATTTAAATATATTAATCATATAATATGCTAACTTCATCTTAATTTTCATATTTAAATATCGTAGATCATATTTTTATGCATATTTGATATAGTAATTAAAATATTGCTTAAAAATCAATTAATTAAATAGTTCAAATGCATTTGTCTAAATCTGTCTAGATAAACGATTTTGCATTATTAGCAAAAATCTCTTTTATAATTTATATAATTGGTATGTATGCAGTTTGTATCACGTTAGTTAATATTTAATTAAAACGAAATATTTATTTAAATGCATTTTTCTCATCATTTTATACTTATTTTCCATAGTTTTATGACTAAATATTAAAGTCTAATTAAGACTTCGGAACAGCATTCTTTAATTATTTATAATTAGTATGCATGCTGTTTCTATGATTGCATTTTAGTTGAATATATTAATTAAATGTCTTGTTTGCTTAAATAGCATTTTTCAAATTCTTTCACAATTATTGTCATATTGTTTTATAATTTAAATACAAATGTGATTAATCATTTTTTACAATTCTTCTAATTAGTATGCATGCATACAATTGTATTTTTTGATTTTATGTTAGTTATAATATTTCATTAAAAGTCTATATGAAATATTTGCTTAATTCTCTTATTTTTTCCCCCCAAAAAATGTATATCATTTTAATATTAATTAAATTCATGAATTAATATGAATTAAAATGATTATTAGCAAACATTAATATTTTCAAAAAAAAAAAATTATAATGCATGCACCTTTCATAATCAATTCATGGAAAAACTCATGGAAAAGTTAAATGAAATGTGGCCGATTGCATCATATAAAAATACAAAACAAATATTTAGATTCATATCTCATAAGCAATACATAGTAGCAGTATGTTTACAAATTACACTTTTAATTTGACTTGTATTTTGCAAACAATATACAGTGTATTTCACAGCAGTTTCACGAGCGCCATTCAAAAACATTAAATAAAAAACACAGAGTAATCAGAAACTGAATGAAAGGGTGTTTACCAGAACTTAATGGTTATGTTATTGATATGCAATATGAATATGACTAAGCTGTTCATAAACATATACAAGAGCAACACACTTACAGCTAAAACATCATTGCTGTTCAGAGTGTTGATTAACACATTGGTCAAACCAGTCATGATATTAGCAATTAGGAAATATAACAACTGATTCCGGTTAACAGACTGTACGAGGCATAATGCATCCATATTTTTTCTCATTTTCTCGTCATGTAATGACTTCTTGTTTTGATATGGATACCACGACGCAGACACAAATGAAAAATTAGAGACGGCTTTAGAAAAAAGTAGCAGTAAATCAGCAATGCTTATGCATGAGAGGAAGAATACAGCCTGTGCTACAGTCCAAATACAGAAGGAAAGGTTGGCCATTCTGCGTGACACCGGCTCAGTGCATATCTGGCATATGTAAAGACTGAAAAACAACCCAAAACTGGTTAACAGAAGGTTACGGATCACTCCGATCCAGTCTTTAACCAAATTTCTGCTCTGCATGAGATAACGGCCAACCTGAACCCCAGCCATATAGATGGTGATATAACCCAGAACCGAGAAGATGCCCTCTCTGTTCGCCTGCAGAAAGCCTGTGCGCTCGTTATTGTGAAGGAGAAAGGACTTCAGACCTGTTGTCTCCAAAACAACCTGGTAGGTTCCCCCAATGAGAAGAGCCAGAAGCCCCGAGGCGTTCACAGGGAAAAGAGCCAGAAGTGCAGACGCCACCACTCTGACGATGGCTAACGTGAAGAAGAAGTTCCAGTGAACTCCATACTCGGTCACATGTTCATGATAACCTGACGATTTGACGCTTACAAGTCTCACAAACCCTAACAAGACCAACGGCCAGATGGAAACCAACTGTTTAAACACATGACTGATCTTCGAGCCTCGAATGTCCTTTCCTCTTGCTTCGGGACACACCAATGCGTTGGCCATTACATACGCTCCGACGCCGAAATCCATCACCCCTGTTCCATACGTCTCTGTTTTTGCATACCGTCTCGGGAAGACGCTAAAATCAACAGCCAGAATGCTTATAGCCGTCTTCACGTTGACCAGAACTCGAAACACGGTCACAAACGGGACCAGGTTGGATTCTACTCTGCTTTGCACAAACCTGTCAATCGTACTGTAAAGGGAGCCTTGATGCTTTCCATTCTTGTAAACGAGGTACAGGACAACTAAGTCAACTACAGCGATGCCCATGATGACAAAGTGAAGGATGTCGCTCAGAGCGGTGCATGACAGGACCAAAGGCATTATTAGTGCTGTGAAGTCCAGCAGGAGATGTGCTCCCCAGGAGAACGGAAGAACCCCTTTTCCAAGGTGGAAGACTATCAGGAAGAGTCCTCGACTGAGAAAACACAGCGGGGCTAAGAAAGATCCCAGCGAAACCTCCGTCAGGGTCGTCCCATTGTGATTGCTGACAAATGCAACTTTTACTTCTTCTGATAACATTGTCTGTAAAAAGAGACAAGCGTGAAAATCAGTAAAGTACAACCAGACTGCTAGTTCATGCAGAACACACACATAGTGTGAGTATATATATATATATATATATATATATATACTCTCTCACACACACACACACACACACACACACACACACACACACACACACACACACACACACACACACACACACACACACACACACACACACACACACACCACACACACACACACACACACACACACACACACATACATATATATATATCTCTCTCACACACACACACACACACACACACACACACACATATATATATATATCTCTCACACACACACACACACACACACACACACACACACACACACACACACACACACATATATATATACTCTCTCACACACACACACACACATATATATATATACACACACACACACACACACACACACACACACACACACACACACACACACACACACACACACACACACACACACACACACACACACACACACACACACACACATATATATATATATCAGTCAAAAGTTTGTGCACACTTATTTTTTAAGATAGATAAATAGACAGATAGATATTTTTATGACTTCATATTAGTTTAAATATTTTTTAGGCCTAACTAAAAGACTACATACTATATTTTAAAACTATTTTATCTAATAGTTTGACTTCATATCAGTTAATTAATTATATAATCTTATTTAAGAATTATATAAGGCATATTAGTCCAATTCAGCATTCTTTATTTTTATAATTGGTATGGAATGCAGTTTTTATGATATATTAAATAAATATTATTTAATCAAATGTCAACATTAAATATTTGCTTAAAACATTAATAAATTTTTTCGAATTATTTTACAATCGCTTTAGGCCTTAATTTAAAATACAATTTAATTAAAAAGACTTTATAATATTAATAAACCAGCATTTTAAATCATTATGCATGCTGTGTCTATATGAGCACATATTATTTAGGACATAATTTAATTAAAAGATTACATGAAACATTTGTTTAAAATGCATTATGATGAAGTGGATGTTTTGATCTCAAAGGTTTATGTTACTGTTATGTTATAATTCCAGACAGTATTAAAGCAATTCAATCAAGACACATATTTATAAAGCTCTTTATAGTATGAAATGTGACCTACCTCGTCTCGTGTGATGTGTGGACATTAAATAAATCAGTTTAGGTTAGACTAAACTGCAGAGACCAACATTGTTTAGGTTAGACTAAACTGCAGAGACCAACATTACAGCAGTGGCCTGTCAGGATAAACCGGTTTAGCACACTAAACATGGACTCCCATACTTACTGTACTTATAACTCTTTATTAAGTAGTTAAAATAAACATTCGTCGTATAAATCGTTCATACTCTGTAATAATCCTCACTTTATAACAAACTGTAGCCACACATTGGTCGTGCAACTTGCGATGGTTCTTTCCGCATTGGGCGTGGCTTACACGTAAACGTCACGGTATGGGGAGGAGCCTATTCCTTGCGTCTCAAATGCGTGACGTCGCTGCTGCGCGTGTCAGTAGCCGCGCGCCACCGCCAGACAGTGTGCTGGGAGTTTTGTCCTTCATTCACTGAGGAATTTTCATGGCTGGAGAAACAAAACATAACTAATATAAATCTAATGGCAGCGAAATAACACAGTATATACAGCGAAACGTGTCTTCTTAAAGTTTACACTCATGGCGGATGTCAAACAGAAGCTTTTATTCAGAAATAAAGACGTTTCGACCGTTAACGGTTCTGACGGGACGTTCAGGAGTTTGGAAAAAGACGGAAGACCAAACCGCCAGACGGAAAAGGTACACAAATTGTATTATTTACTGCTCATTTAACACCTTTTACCTCAAAATTTCCGTATGCATATCAACGTTTTATATTTAAATTGTATTATCTACAAAAACAAGTTTTAACTGACAAACTGGGAAATTAACAAGTTTATCGGAAAGCAACCCATTAACAAAAATACTGTATCATGGTGGTTTATGTTTCATATGTTCTTTAATCAACACCATGTTATTACAAAGCTAACAGTTAAGTTAATAGTTACATGCTACAAAACGTCATGTTAGTAACGTTACGCATAAGTATTCATTGTTTTCTTATTGTCCCATCACCGTTAAACGTAACTTATATTTTTGTGACAAGAAATACATATGGTACACTTATTATATTCTCCAATTGCTCCTTATTTATTCCTGTAATAAATATTGTATTTTTAAGGGAAGTAACATGCTTGATTAATGCCACCCTAAACAGGTATAACTTAACGTAGATGACTAGGGACTAGTTTTCTATTGAGCAGAACATTAGCAAGATTGAAGATTTTTATTCGTCACACACACAATTATACAGAATATAACCAGCAGTGAAATGTAAGCTCCACGAACAGTGCAATTATATGGAACACAAATACAAGAGAATATACATAAATATAGGTATGGAAAAAATGAAGTACAAAATAAAAAAGAATAAAATATAAAATAAATTGTGCAATAAAATAAAACGTGCAGGACAGTATACTGTAGACTTAATAAATAATAATATAAGCAGGAATGTGCAAACAGGTTGTACAGTGTATTTGAATATCAGCTATATGGATGGGGATGGTGGAGAATAATGAATATCTTACGGATTATTAGTTTGAGTCATGTTGATATTAGACCGAGTTTGAGTTTAGGAGCCTGATGGCCCGGGGGAAGAAGCTCCTCCTCAGTCTCTCAGTTTTTGCCATCATGCTCCTGAAGCGCTTGCCAGATGGCAGTAAAAAGAAAAGATGGTTACCGGGGTGAGTCGAGTCCTTGATGATTTTAGCAGCTCTGCTTTTGCAGCGTTTGAGGTAGATGTCCTGCAGAGAGGGTAGAGCAGACCTTGGGATGTGCTCAGCTAATTGCACAACTCTCTGCAGAGCTTTGCAATCCTCCATACCACACGGAGATGCACTGAGTCAATACACTTTCTATTGCCCCTGA
This sequence comes from Gymnocypris eckloni scoliostomus, assembly GCA_027564155.1. NCBI lineage: Eukaryota > Metazoa > Chordata > Actinopteri > Cypriniformes > Cyprinidae > Gymnocypris > Gymnocypris eckloni. The sequence continues at coordinate 36,802,641 of CM050414.1, forward strand.
GTAGAAAGTTTTCAGGATAGCTGGTGAGACCCTGAATTTCCTCAGCTGTCGCAGATGGTACAGTCTTTGCCTGGCTTTCTTAACCTGTATTTGAATGTGTGAAGTCCAACTGTTAATAAAGTGATTTACTGTGATTTATTTATTTGAACTGGCTTGTTTTTCCGGTGTTCCCTCAGTTGCATGTTCATTGACTTGGCTCGTGTTATCATTTTGGGATTAGGCAGCGGTGCAGTTAATCTGAAGTACATACTCGGATTATTCCGCAGGTCAGCCTAATCTGAGCATGCGGAAAACAACCACCTGAACACATTTCAGGTGCACCTTTTTTTTTGGCATAACAAAGTTATATGACATCATTCCAAAGGGAACCTGCAACTAACTGAGTAAATGAAGACGTGCACTATATTTTAAATTGTCTGTGTTCATATGTTTTGATATGTTCATTTAGTTGGAGCATCAAAGATCACCCTCAGTTATTAAATTTGGTTTACTGTTAAGTGTGAATAATGCAGTTGGTTTGGTGTGCCATGCAGCCCTTGGCGCAGATTACGTCGTCATCTGTTTTTTCTGGGCCATTATGATTCATGCATTGACTCAAGTGTTGGAATGGAAAGTTCATGACAAATGAAATAAGATCAATTCTATGGGAATCTGTAATCGTCTCATTACAAATGTTTAGTATTTAACTGATCTGTGTGATCTCTGTACTAACCAAAGTCTCTTACCATAATTTATTTTTAAGATGCTCTCCAGTCAGTTCAGATTCCCAGTCTTGTTGTAGTTTACCTGTGTTTGTTATCGGATTAGGAGCAGGTGTCCAGCAGACAGTGTGTATTATTAGCTTGTCTTCAGCATGTCCTGACCCTTCTCAACACATGCTGTCTGTCATCAGAGCAAATGGAGTCACAGCAGCGTCAGAGGAAGGACGTGTAATTACTAGGGGTATGACTAGACACTTATCCCATGAGACTGGGTTCACGAGGACGAGACGAGATTTTTAGACTTGTTTTTTTTAAATCCTCAATGATGAAATATATAGGGAAAAATTGTATTTGATTCAACTGAAAAACACAAAATGCAAAAAAAAATAGGTGCATTTTAAAATCAACTTATACTTTATTCATTTAAACTTATTTTTTAATGAATTATATGCATTAGGGTAATAAACAACATGTAAATTAGAGCTGCACGATTCTGGATAAATTGAGAATAACAGGTTATTTTTATAAATTGGAGATCACGATTCTCTCACAAAATAACATAATTTACAAGTGGTTCTGACAAAATGTTCATTGCTTAAGTATTTAAAAAATGTATATATTCATTAGAACAAAAAAAAAATATATAAATGGAGTCGGCGTCTCAGTTCATAAAGACTTGTTTCTCGTCGCCACCTCCTGGCAGGAGATGATAAGCGTTACAATACAAGTGATACTTTCATTTTCTGATCGCTAATATAGACATTTACATTTATGCATTTAGCAGACGCTTTTATCCAAAGCGACTTACAATTGCATTCTTTATACATTTTCATTAGTACATGTGTTCCCTGGGAATCGAACCCACAACCTTTTGCGCTGCTGACGCAATGCTCTACCACTGAGCCAGACAGGAACACAATAGACAATAAGTGTTTATACCCAAACTATACAATTTTATCCCAGTACTTCTGTTATTTAAATGTCTGTAACACATTTCACATCGCGAGTGTTAGTGGAGCTTGAGCAGCGCATGTTTTTTCACCGCCATATCAGTGAATGACAGCGTTCACATCGGAAGCAACCCTCTGTTTCAAGGGCGTAACCATGGTATAGATATTGGGGGGGGGTCCAAATGTGAGCCCTCCCCCAGATATTTTTTTTTAAGTTCAGTCACGGATCAGATCGAAACAAACAGGCCAGGCCATCAACGAATGAATAGAGGCTTATCAATGGAGTGGGAAGTGTGGAACTCCTTGGTCTGTGACTCCAGCAGTTCATTATTCAGCCTATTTTCAGGGTATCATGCTAGAAAACTTGCTATAATACTGAGGCATTTAAGCGTGATATTTTTTCACATTTATTCAAAATTGGGTATTTTTGACCATGGCACTACTTTTAGGTGTCTACTTGCTTACCGTCTGGAAAAAAAGGCGAATGTCCGCCTGTTATGTCCTGCTTCTTTCTTTTAGCTCCTACCTTCATTTCATTTAAGCACCAGTGACAGTCTGTGACCAGTGATAGAGCGGTTCTTTCAAACGGATGCTGCAAGCACGTTCTGGGCTCAACCAAGTGTACAATCGAGGGGGGGTGGTCACACAGTTTTGTTTCCCTTGTTTTTCCTAAATTGAAAGTAAATCGGAAATAACAACAGATCCACTAGGCTACAACCAGGGTTCATAAAAGGAGGGCATATCATATGTCACATATTACAATATAATAGGCCTATTATTGGGGGGGACAGATTGGTATTTTTCCAATATTGGGGGGGGCACGTCCCCCCCAAAGTATATGGTGGTTACGCACATGCTCTGTTTCATCAACATGGGCAGCGACAAAACGTGCTTTTCACGCTCCAGCTCCACTGACACTCACGATGTGAAGCAGTCTTAATAGACATAGCTGAATCGTTGTCGTTCAGGAATAAGATCGTGTGGGTATTTGAATCAAGATCACAAGTGCATTTTTTAACGATTAATTGTGCAGTTCTTATGTAAACATTGCAAAATATTTTGTGAGGATATCGTCACGTTCTCGCGAGATCTCGTCACATCCCTAGTAATTACGCATCTCTTTTTTTTCCTGACATTTTTTAATTTTTGTGATTTAGTCCAGGCGTGTTATATTTGTAAAGTGTTCTTACTCTGTCTATTGTTGCTCAGCATTTGCTTTGTCTTTCAAATGAAGAATAGTACAAGCAATTAGTCAAATCTCAAGTTGTCAACCAAAGGTGTTGAAAACATGACCAACAAATGTACAAGCTTGATAAATGTAAAACGCTCTTTCCTTTTATGTCATGCATAAACTAGGGCTGGGCGATAAAACGATAACGATATGTATCGCGATAGACACGTGAGCGATATCAATAAAAAATGTGTTCGATAAAACGTTCGATATTTTTATTCTTTCGGGAAGAAAACAGCGGTTGCGAAGCAAGTTTGGTTGCATTAACAAAGGCACTCGCTCTCTGGTAACCTAGCAACGAGGGAGTGACACGCTAACAGCCGATCATGTAACAGTATCAGGTTTGAGCCATATCATTGTCTCGTGCTGGTCTGCTGGATTCCTTTTCATAAGCAGAAAATGAGTGCCGCAGCGAGCAAGGAAATTGTGAGGAAAAGTCAGCTCGCGTGTATGGCAGTTTTTTGGATATTATAAGTCTGACCGTAGTCAGACCAATGTCGTCTGCAAATTATGCAAGACCGTCGTCCCTGCCAAGACTGGTAACGTTAATACCACGAACTTGATGTACCACCCAGCCGCTCACCCTTTGGAGCACAGCCGTATTCAACCAACAACATCTGTAGCTGCAACACCGCACAAGCCATGGAGAGGTACTCTGCATCAGTGCCTTATGACAAAGAATCTAAACGGTACAAAGATATAACGGAGGCAGTGGCATATCATATAGCCAAAGACATGCTTCCGCTCCGCTTAGATAACGTTAATTGTTAAGTTTTCATTGTGACTTTAGACTTATGTTTACATTTTAATCATTTGAGTTTTCCATGGTTGTTGACATTTCTGTCTTAACAACTGAGGGGATTGTGATCAGAGAAAGGTTAAGCTTAAAATAAAAATGTTTAAATGTAATATATTTTTCTCCTGGTCCTTATTTTAAATGGGTCATAAAAAATATCAATAATTATCGATATCGACCGATATGAAACACTGATATCGTGATACAGTTTTCAGCCATATCGCCCAGCCCTAGCATAAACACATCTGACATAAAGCAAGATTAATTATGGTATTGTGCATTATGTAATATACAGTTGCGTACATGGCTATGAAAGGATGTATTTTTTAAAGAAACCCAAAATTAAAATTGGCTGAAAATGTGCTCATCTATCCAATTTGTAGATGTGTTTGTTTCTTCATCAGATTTGTAGAAATGTAGCATTACATCAGTGTCTCAGCAATAGATCCTTCTGCAGTGAATGGGTGCCGTCAGAATGAGAGTCCAAACAGCTGATAAAAACATCACAATAATCTACACCACTCCAGTCCATTGGTTAATATCTTGTAAAGTAAAAAGCTAGGCCTACATGTTTGTAAGAAACAAATCCATTATTAAGAAGTTTTTATCTTCAAACCATCACTTCTGGTCAAAACATGAGTCCATAACCCATAATTAAACATGAGTCCATAACCCATAATTACACAGCCTCCAGTGGAAAAGTCCACGCCTGTTGTCCTCTCAGATCCGTGCATGTCTGCATATTTCTCTCCAGATTCAGACAAGCATATTATGAATAGAGGACATTTTCTGAAGATCAAGTTTGCTATTGAAATGTCAAGATGTGGTTGAATTGGCATCAGGGCTTGTACTTATGAAACATTTCTAAATTTGGATTGCTGCATCTGTACAGTAATTGGAACCTTTACTTACTTTTACTTTTAGTCATTTAGCAGACGCTTTTATCCAAAGCGACTAACAAATAAGAACAATTAACTAAAACTATATCCTATACCAGCGCTTCTCAAAGTCTAGACTTTGGTCCGGATTCGGACCGGGAGGGAATTCAATCCGGACCAACCTCCACTTCGTATTTCAAGCGCACTCGTATCACTCAGACCTCCGTGCGGCGTGCGTGGCTCACACACACACACACACACACGCATGGACCAGTGTTGCAGTGTTTACAGACTCTTTTGTAAGACAAAGCACATAGCAACTAGAGACATTTTGGATAAACCTTAGCTTTCATTCATTAGAATAATGTCACCGGTTTCGCCCCGCGAGCGAGGTTTCGCCCGCACGACGCAGTCTTTCTCCAACGGCAGAGTTAGCAGCGTATTCAAAGAACCGAACTGTAGCAGACTTGTGAATGAACGAGTACAAAACAGCGATTCCTAAAACCTATCACTGTTGACCGTCTGACATATGAACATGAATGTAGTTCGTCTGTAAAGGGTTGAAATATGCACATTGTTTGTTACACAGACGGACGTTTGTGCTCCATGAAATATATATAAAAATATTGTAATTAAATATTTTAGCAATTCAGTTGAAGTGACTGCAGGTAACATTGAAGTACTATTTCAGAAACATAAAATATGTGGGCCTAAATGAGAACTGCTTTATTGGGCATTTAGCTGTATAAAACTGCAGTACTGTTGAGTAACCCTTACGAAAAATAACCATGGTTTTATTATAATTTAGTTTTTTTTTGCATATTGATTACAATTTATATAACCAGTTTTACAACAAATACCACGGTTAAACTATGGTTAGTGTAGCAAGACCATGGTTAATTTGTGGTTATCATGGTTTAAATATAGTAACCAAGTTTAAAAACAATAATTTGGGGATTTGTATAAAACCATGGTTAATTTTCATAAACGCAAGTACGACCTGAGGATGTCATAAATATGATAATTTAAGCATATATCAAGTTGAATTATTATATAAAGTTTTAAGCATGTTTATAAAAAACAAGTTTTGTAATAACAATTATTTTGGACCTTTTGACGTTGATGATAATTCAGATTCGGTCCTTTGAATGTAAACTCTGAGAACCCCTGCTCTATACTATTCTTTATGATAACATGGTCTTTATTAATTGCATCATGCAGGTAAATGGACTGAATGACAGAATCCAGGACCTCAGGACATCTCTCAATGATTCACTGGAAGGGGACATCAGAGACTTCCTCATCAATGAAGCAGAACTTCACACATACGATGACCTCACTAAAGTCAACCCGGTCACGCCTTCTACAGGTACATTGTGCAAAAGCGCTTGGGATTTACGTCTGTAACTATTGCCCATTTTTCATCATTAGCCTTATGATGTTTATTGCAAGTAAAGAATGTCAAGATTTTTTCCTTCCCCAATTCAAATGATGGGATATTCTTCCATATTACAATATTTTTGATGCCTGATTTTAGTTCTAGCATCTGAAATTCTAGATTGGAGCTTGATTTCTGATTCATAATATTGACGTCATATCACATCAAAATGTAATTGCAAATTTATATCTTACAGTTCTGATTTTCTTTTTACAATTGCGAGTTAACATCTTGCTATTCAGAATTTTTTACTCCGAATCGCTTGTTTATATCTTTAAGAATTGCAAGGAAAAAGTCTGAATTGTGAGTTGTTAATATTATCTTGTCATTCTGTGGCAGAAACAAGCGTCCGCACCAATCCTAAATGCCCTATTGTGAGTCCGTGTTGAATTACAGCTGTGTTATCTTGTGTTTGGCAGTGCTGAAATGTCTGCAGGCCAGGTACAGCGCAAAGGTCTTCTACACACATGCTGGCTGCACGCTGGTCGCCCTCAACCCCTTCCAGCCCATTCCTCACCTGTACTCTCTGGATGTGATGAAGGAGTATCACTCCGCTCCTCAACCTCAGGTAAACACGCTCAAGTCTATCAGTACATCTCTAATGTAAAAATATGGATGTGTGGAAGCCATAAATATGCCATAAATACTAAGAGTTTTTATGGTCATATTAGTGGTTTGATTCCTCATTCCGTGCATTGGTAGAAATGTCAACTGGTTTGGTTTTGCAATAAAATTTAGTCACCAAAAAGTGACTAAACCAACCTGAAATCTTTAGTTTACTGGATTATCCTCAAATGTATCAATAAGAGGCATTACTGATTGACTATGTAAGTAATAAATAAACAATTTTCTGGCTGAATTTTTGTTGAATGAAGCAAAAACAACTATGTTGTAATTGTCTGCCATCGGCACGTGCTAGGCCCACGGTTCAACTTAAATCTGACAACGCATCTGCAATATGGTTTGTTATAAATGGCACGTAAAAAAAACAGTGTTCGGCTAATGTATGGTTCTGTTGATGGATGCGCATTCTGGCTTCCCAGTACATTACAACAGCAGCGATTAAAAAACCCAAAAGTGGACAAACCATTGACTCGTTCAATGCTAGTGCCGTATGCTGGAATGTGAGCAGTTATTTATTCCGTCATCACCCGGCTGCTGATGGTGAGACCTGAACAGCACACGTTGATATCTGTGTTTAAACTAAACTCATGTAAGTTTTGCCAGTTTAAGAGCCAGAGGATGCGAGCTCGTGAGAAGATTTGTGCGTGCGCTCATTCGAAGCCTGCAAATATTAAGATCTCTCTGAAGGATTGTGTTTAAATGGAAAAATTCACGCAAAAATGATGTAAAAATGCCCGTCTTGGTAAGTGTCATAGCAGACATGGCTGGCTGAACCGGATCAGTGCATTCTCTTAAAGTGACAGCACTTTCTTAATATTAATCAAACAGCAACAACAAAGAAATCACTCACTGCTCTTGACTGGATCGCTTTTGTAGCTTTAATAAAGAGTAATCTTTCATTTATAAAGTCAAATATACAATGCTGTTTTACCTTTGATTACTTTATTGAATTTCTGTACCTAAGAACTAATGCTAAAGACCTACCTAAAAAAAAAATCACTCTATTGTATTTATTTGTGCTGTTGCATGTAGTTAGATTCTTATTTTCTGTATTTTTATTTGACAGTATAGTTTTTCCATAAACATATTGAACTGTACCGAAACCGTTACTCTAAACCGAACCGTTCCACCCCTATCTGCCATCATGGTATAAAATTACTCAACCATGATATGAAGGTTTTGGTCAGACTATATCTATCATAGCAGACGACAGTGTCAAACAATGTTTGCACTCCTGGTCTGTTCAGCTGCATGTTTAGTGGTATTAAATG
>CM050414.1:36815529-36818029 GCA_027564155.1 Gymnocypris eckloni scoliostomus
CTCAGTGATTCGTTCGATTCAATCGTTTAAATGACTCGGTTCAGTCGCAACGACTCACTTATTAACCGTGACGTGTTGCCAACTGCTGGCGGTTTAATTTCACATTTAAAGTCTATTTTCATTTTTGTTTTTACATTTTAAAAATCAGTATTCAATGTTTTATGTTTAAAACGTCAAATGATGCATTTGTAACTGGTTAAAGCACGCGATGTCTCTCTGAGCTGCATTAAACAGTGTGTGAACACATCTAAACACCTTCAGATGCAGCTTCTGCAGAGATTAATTTAGATGAGACTGGTTTCATTTGTTTAGTAACAGCCTAAATGTGTATTATCTTAATTGACTGATTAAATGTAAAAATTTGACTCAAACGATGTAGACTTTTAGAACAAAATTGCTTTATTAAAAGGTAAAAATCTATTTAAACTTAAATGAAAATATTAATTGTATCACTGATGTGAACGGAGCTCATATCAGAATATCATAAACTGCAGCTGTCCACGGTAGTCAGCAAAATATCGTCTAATTATCGTTATCGAAAAAATCCCACAAAATATCGAGATATCATTTTTTTTCAATATCGCACACCCCTGCTACAGAGACATCAGTGCCAGCAGTAAATGTCAGAAGGACTTGCCGAGTCGAGGCTGCTCTCGTCGGGAAACATGAGCAGTAAGCGTCCGGTGATCACGTGGATCTCACGTCTCCGAAATCAAAGCACATTTTCAAATAGGCACTGTCTTTATAAACAAACCGCTGATTTGAGTTTTAAACAACTACATTCTCACCTGAAATACTCTTAACTACATTTCATGACTCAATAACAGTAATAACCCCAAAAACTTCCTGACCTTTGTAATCAGGGACTTTCTAGAACTTTATTTAGATCCTGGTTCCTAGGATGGAAACCGGCCCTAGTTCCTTTGGGAACGTTCCTGCAGTGGAAACGGTGGAAATGGGTTTCCAGTGATGCAGTAATTCTATGTTGGTCGTTTATTTTCGGTTTTATTTGAAGATGATGAAAGGAGCCACAGAGAAACAGAGACTGGACTGGATGCTGCCTTTGGAGCAAGACTTCGCTTGGTTGCCGCATGCTGAGAAAACCTTAGAAGGCAAGGATTGTACTTCAAGAATTAGTATTTTAAAGCATGAAAGTCAGCTTGAGGTGATATTATTTGACATCTTGTATTCTGTTTGCTTGTGTCTGAGCAGAAGACTGTTTGCAAGCGACGGTGGAAGCCATGATCAACCTCGGCATTGATGAGGGGAAACGGACACAAATTTTTAGGGTAAGGGATAATGGTAAAATTATATCAAAACCTCAATGATGATTGGAGATGAACTCTATCCATGTTTGATTGTTGTGTGTTTAGATGCTGATTACACTCAATTGTTTGGACTAATTAATTGAACTTGTTAAATGACCGTAATTATGTTATAAAGACTAGTGATCGACCGATATTGATTTTTTATAACCGATACCGATTATTTGCATGTTTATGTACCCGATAACCAATATCCAGAACCAATATTTATTTACTGTTATAAAGAGTGAAGTCCATTCTTCACTTTCAGTCGTCTTAACAACAACAAACAACTGTTGAAAATTAACATTTTATTTATAAAAAGCATCATCAGCAACACTGATATTAACAATAAGCAAAATAATGTCTAATGTTTTCAAATGGAGAAAATAAAGGACAGAATTCATGTCAACTTCATTTTAAACTACAGTTTTAGGTTTAAACGCTGTTTAATAGACTAAAGAGTGAAGAATAATTCACTGAATAATATTCTCTGGAATATTGAAATAAGCTATAACAAACAAAACATCGTATTTTATTGCATTTCTTAACTGTTTTATCAGAATTATTAAAATGTTTATGTCTAAATTATGAAAACTGCTGACAGCGGTTTATCTATTTACACAGAACTATACTCAAACTGCGATCGCTATGGAGATAATAAATCATTAATTTAGATAGAGATGTATTTATTTAGATGTTTATTGGTGAAATAATGGTTCTATAGTAAATGTTAATATAATTTGTGTGTGTGTGTCCACTGCTCCAGGTGTGTGTGTGTGTGTGTGTAGGTGTGTGTGTGTGTGTGTGTCCACTGCTCCAAGTGTGTGTGTGTGTGTGTGTGTGTGTGTCCACTGCTCCAAGTGTGTGTGTGTGTTTGTGTGTGTGTGTCCACTGCTACAGGTGTGTGTGTGTGTGTCCACTGCTCCAGGTGTGTGTGTGTGTGTGTGTGTGTGTGTCCACTGCTCCAGGTGTGTGTGTGTGTGTGTGTGTGTGTGTGTGTGTCCACTGCTCCAAGTGTGTGTGTGTGTGTGTGTCCACTGCTCCAAGTGTGTGTGTGTGTTTGTGTGTGTGTGTCCACTGCTACAGGTGTGTGTGTGTGTGTGTCCACTGCTCCAAGTGTGTGTGTGTGTGTGTGTGTGTGTGTGTGTGTGTGTGTGTGTGTGTGTGTGTTTGTGTGCGTGTTCACTGCTCCA